>KE506634.1:77761-88419 GCA_000441515.1 Elaeis oleifera | reverse complement strand
AAATTTCTACAATAGAGATATATAAATTTTATCCAACTTTTGGATAAAAGAAAAAGAGACATTCATGTCTAAACAAGGACAAGAGGGAGAGAAGGAGGTGTCCTAACAACTAACTATTAGTTGTTGCAAGAAAGAAGAGATAGTTTATAACCAAACCTTGCGCCATGAAGCATGCACGCCGCCCCTTCTCCCTTATTTTTCTCCACGCACAATAACCTTCTTTTGGGCATCAAAACTTGATGGTCCTCCTCTCCAAACCGTCCCATATAGGTGGTAATTTATAGGCCAACAAAGAGTTAGAAACTGGATAGGAGATAAAGTCCAAACAAGTTAGGACTCTATCTTTTTAATGCCGCCCAACACAAAGGATTTCACACCCTGGTTTTCACACTAAAAAGGGTGATATCCTTCTTTCTTACACGCACAAAAGGGGAGAAGTGGCGTTAAAAAATCTGTTGTGGCGTGGACCATAGGTGGCGCACAAATCTGGTTAAACTTTGGAATCCTTTTGGCACATGGAATCAAGGAATTTCATGATCATGAGACTCTTATTTAAATTACTATTTTAAATCCAATTAAAATATCAATTAATTCTAATCATATTAAGATCAGATTAGACTCAAATAAATAGAAATTCAAATCTAATTTGGAGCCTAATTAATTTAGATTAGATGTCTCCTAATTGGAGAAGGAATTCTAGTCCAATTGGACTCTTTTTGGTGCTAAATCCAATTAAAATTTGGTGCAATATGAAAATGAAGATTTCTAATCCAATTAGAAATACATACATCCTAGTCTAATTAAGAATTGGGTCAAACTCAAATCCTAATTCAATTGAGACTAATCATCCAATCTTTTGGGGTTATCCTATAACCCTATAGGGTTGATCAAATCAATCCCAAAATAAGTCAAATTAAATCCAATCAAATTAAACTTGATGCAAACTCCATTGCTCAATCAAATTGAGTCCATTAGCAATCTTATTACTAATTAATCCTCCTATATCTCACTAACTCTTTAGTAAGTTATATAATGCAATATTTGCATTAGATCAATTATCAATCAAATTGATAATCAATTTTGTTATGATTTATAATCATGATTCAATCATCTGATCAGTCAAAAATTTCTTCTGTGTGTGATCCTATAGGTTCTATTCTGTCTAGTAATGAGATATATTGTGATCTCTATCATAATATCATTGAAACTCTTTTCGATGGATTAGAATAATTTCAACTCAGTCCACCAAGGATCATTGATCATCAAAATGATCCTCATGAGTTTCACAATCCACCAATGATATTTAACAATATGTAGTGACAATCTAACAGAATAAAATATGAATCTCTAGGTGCAGTTTATGCATGATACAGTCCCTCTATCGTGAGTCGCAATCAGATGGTAGGTCATGGATGAATCGTCAAACCTCAACATCAGTCATGTGATAGATTTAATCAGCTTGAGTCCATAAGTGATTCTATGAAAATTTTTTTCATCAATCACACTGCTATGATCATAGACTTAAAGACTCAATCTCTTAAATCTCATAGGACTATTTCTTCTGCTAGGATCGATAGATCCCATCTTGATGCACACCCACTCCTACAGTGGACCAACTATTGCTAACATCTACTTCAAAGACTCATTGAGACCTATGTTGATGTGTCAGTCAAACTCCAGCAGCCTCACTGTGAGTAGTAGTGTCATCTTTGATCAAGGATCAGTCATACAACTGTAGCATCGAGAAAGTCACTAACGAGTGAGCAGACATTCATGTGACTTCTCATGTTGGTCACGTTCAGTGCTAGTTATTCTCTAACAACCATCTGCACTCTCACTCCAGTGTCTCTACACTGCAGACTCGAGATTTGTCTGAAGGAAGCGATCCGTGCACTGATCTATCCGGATCAATCACCATCCCCATGATGATCCTATGATAAGAAGCAATTTAAGAATCAACTATTAATGACACATGCCTCAAATTCTCAACTCTTTGAGAATATATGTCATTATCTTATTAATCTCTTGGATGATTCATGGATACATAAACATGAATGGTACTATAACTACCTAATAAGTACAAAATCATGTCCTAGAAATATAAAATGTGTCAGCCAAATTGGCTTCTAGGGCATACATCCAACATTAACCACTTCACATAAAGTATTTCATGTTGATCCAACATCTTCCATGCCATATCTCCATGCCAAAATAACCAATGCCTCATTTATTTGAGGTGCCCAAAAGGAAGAGTCCTTCTGAGCTACTTTTAAATTGCCTTAGCTAATTCCCATGCCTGTCTTATTTCCATGCACCAACGATGGCACCTTGGGAAGTGTGCACTGAGAGAGGGGAGTCCTTCTACATTAAGGCTCTTCTTTTTCCATGCAGTGTATTATTTTTGCATAGAAATCAAAAGGGTTTTCGTCCTGCGTGAAGAATCCTTAGCACCAAAGGGTACGATCCACGCCCTTTCATTCCTTATTTAAGGGGTGCTCCATTTGTTTTAGCATGCCATCTGAGAGGAGTTAGGTGTGTGATCTGAAGAGAAAAGAAAGAGAAAAAAATAGAAGAAAAGAAAGGAAAGAATGAAAGTAAAAGGAGAGAAAATAAGAGAGCAAGAAAGGCAAATTATCTATTTCTTTTAGTGATTACTATATCCAAGAGTTGGATATCTTAATCAAATCAGAGCGTATCAATCTTTTGAGAAAAGATTTTTGATACGGTCTAGTAGAATTTTTGGAAGGCTATCAGGTTGCAGTGCACTTCATCCTGGAGAAGGAAAGTTGGCTGCATTGCTACGAAGCAAGTTTCAGTGCTACATCAGATTGGGAAGGTCCGTGATTGATCTTGTATAGATTATCATTGGAGGACATCCATGTGGGTATCTTATGGTGACCATTTTTGCACCGGATCATCATTTTCTAGAAGGTATAATTTCCACCTTACATAATGTGCATGTTTTGCTTGATTGAAATCTATAAGATCATCCTAGGGTTTGAGTTTCGGGTTGCTTGTTTTTAATAGTTAAAAGCATATAATTTTTTTAAAATCATATTCTGCTGTGCAACTGAAATCCAACAATGGTATCAGAGTTATCCTTATTAGATTCAATCAAACTACATGTTATTGTTGTAATATAGATTAGATCTAATTCATATGATGCCATGTTGATTAATTAATTAAATACATCATTTCTTAAAATAAATTATTTATCCATGCTCAATGTTAGGCTATTATTTAATTATTAAATTTAGAATTTATTAGTATCTGAAATGCATGCTTCAAATTGATTCATGATATATTGATGCTATAATAAATTAATTTCGTGTTATGGACTCTTGTAAATTGGTCAAGCCTAATTGGATTAGGGTTTAAATTAGAATTAATCCAAACTACATTAAAATTCAAAATCTTGACTCAAGTCAAATGTTGATATATAATTAGACCAAGGGTTGAGTCCAAATCAGTCCTATGAAATTGACTCAAGAGCTGGACCAAAAATATAAATACACCCTATTTGATCCTAGGGGTCATGTATTTGGCATCAATCATATGAATGATATTACAATTTGAATAACATAAATTTATTGCTTGATAATTATTATATGCATATTGCTCGTTAAGTGTTTGTTAGGATGTACTTGAGAGCAAAAAAATCCTCAATTAAAATTATATTAAGTTATAATAGCAAAGTGTTAAAGTACACTACCCATGCCTTCCTTCATGCTAAGTCAATAGAGTATATCAAAATATGTAATGAGTTTGTTGTGCTATCCATAGGGCTTGCTGTGAAAATTGATATGATGTTGACTAAGTACATAATAATGTTTATGGCATATTTGAATAGTGTTGCCTTATTGTGCTATCTATTGTAGGGTTATGATGATACAACGAAAGCACTGATTTCAAAATTTAAACTAAGAAATCTTAAACATTAAACCCTATACCAAGACCTCCTTGATGATTAACAATCATATGAAATATTTTTATAACATAATTGAAGGCATAGAGGAATACCTACAATGCTTATTCCAAAATTTCGACAGAACCTCCATCAGGTGCCCATGTGTTCGCCCACCAACATTGATCCACACGGGGCTATGATCAAGACACCAACACCTTAAGATGGTTCATCCCTTTGAATTCTTCCTCCAAGAACTCTTTTGGGTAGCAAATTTTAAGGCTTCCTTCCTCTCTCCCTTGCCTTCCTATCTCTACCTTTCTTGTCTCTTTGTCTTTCTTATATCTCTTCCTAGGTCCTTGTCCTAAAATTGGACTTGTCCTTACTATTTTAGGACTTATCCTAACAAGAAAAGGAAGAAAAAATCAAACAAGAAGGGAGACTTGTGTAAGAAAGAAGAGATTAGAATTTTCTGAATGATTCTGAATCCCGACGTGCATCCCCTTTTATATTTGGAAATTGGACACTTATCCAATCATCTCATGCCCTTCCAAGCAATTTCTCACACCCATTCTCACATCATTCCACCTTTCACACATTGGTCCAAGCCTGATCTCTTATGTGGAAGCATCAAAATTATTTCAAGAGTCGCTTCATGCAGAAGGACTCTTTGAAAAAAATTCTATGGTATTTCTCCAAAGGGTCGCGCAATCTTATATTTGGCGCCTCACTTCTCCACCATTGATTAGCATACAAAGCCATCCAATGGTCCACAAGGGAGGTGCTAATTAGAAGTAGGTGTGAAAAAAATTTGGAGATGAATTGGTGTGAATTAATTTTAAGAGACCTTAACCACTTGGACTCTTAGTCCAAGTGGCGCCAATCTTGATAGGGGCGACTAGGGTTTGGATAAGATCAAGTCTAACTTGATCAAATCTTATCCATTCAACCATACATCTGAAGCTTAATTAAAATGCCATGCCCACATGATTTTTAGCATGAAACAATTTAAGATAAGATAGGAGAGGGCATCCCATCTCATGGGATGCCAATCTGAATTCTATGCTAACCATCAGGCTATCCCATGCGACAAAAAAAAATATTTTGTGAATATGGAAGCCTGATTTTATGCACCAATAATTTTGACCCAATTACCTAAGAGTTAACCTAATTGGAAACTAAAATTGATTTGAGTTTAATTGGATTTAATTAGCCCAATCTGGAACCAAATTTGAATCTGATTCGAACAAAGAGCTAGGGTTCGTAATATGTGCTAGCATGTTCATCTTGCAAACATGATCTAATCCAATTAGACCTTTGATCAATTTTTTTTGTGTGTGATCTATTGGGTTCCATATCTAACCAGTAGTAGATCCGGATGTAAGTTGATCTGATTTAATTAAAATTTAATCTAACCTTTTTAGGTCCAATCGAGCTAATCCGATCTTAACAATTAGAATCCTTTCTAATTTGGGATCGAATTAAACTCTTTAATTTGATCAAACCCACAAGACAAGATTGATGTCTAGCAATATATCATGTCTATCTAAAAGATATAAAATTTTGATAAAATATAAAAAATATCTTTCAATGGTAAGTTACCATACAATTGGATCCTGCAATTAACCTGCATTCTGAATATGACTTTGGATATGAAATCATATCAAATCTAATATCATATTTATATTTTTATTAATCTTATGATGATGATTCAATTAATAAAATATTAAAAACTCTTTCTAATTTTTATTTACTTTGATCAAAGACTTTCCAAATCATCAGTCGATTAGAGCAAGTAGGATATAATCTCCTCTTACTAGGAGTGATCGATTCCATGTTGATCTACTCACAACTTCCATACGTATTTCACCATATTCAAAATACTTCGTACATGACTAAATGAAGAATGAGTATGAACCAAAATATGAATTCATATATACAAGGTTTTATGGTAGTCTCAAGTCAAAAGATTACATGCACAACTCCCACTACAAGAAAATATCTTTTGACAGGTAAGTAGATTCCATAAGATATTTTTTAGATCAGATCAATTCAGTGAACTCATTATCTGATGAGCACCCACATCTTTGTATTAGTATCTCACACAAGTGGCCTATGAGATCATTCACTCTCATTATCAAGCATACATAGGATGTGCTAGTCTATCCAAAATATTGATCTCCTACTCAATATTTCTATGACTAGAAATATTCTAAATCAAGATTTCTAAGATTTTAAGTCTCATAGGTATGATCTCATCATAACCCTAAATCATTGCCTTGATTTATGGGATTCATCATAATTATTACGAATGTAAGATGCAGCATATGATGAAAAATAAATGCCTTATATTCATAAAGTATTATTTATATGAGTCTGAAAGATTACAAAGAAATCCATCAAAATATAAATTTCGATTGACTTATAGGGTATATTCCTTTCAATCTCCCACTTATACTAAAGCCAATCGTCCTTATATTTGTCCCCATACAATCAAGGTGGTGATTGAGCTACTATTGTAGTAGAGCCTTAGAGAACGGATCTGCTATGTTGTTCTTTATATCTGCTCGTTTAATGACTACATCTTGTATTTCAACTATTTCACGAACGAGATAGAAGTGCCTTAAAATGTGCTTAGATTTATGATGAGACTTTGGTTCCTTTGCTTGAGTAACTACTCCAGTATTATCACAGAAAAATGGTATTGGATTATCAATCTCAGGAACGATCTCAATTCAGTGATGAACTTCTTCATCCAGACAGCTTTTTTGATGGCTTCACTTGCAGCTATGTACTCTTCCTCAGTGGTTGAGTCAGCTACAGTCTGCTGCTTAGAATTTTCTAACTTACTGCTCCACCATTTAGAGTAAAGACATATCCTGAAGTAGACTTGCTATCATTAGGGTCTGATTGAAAATAGAGTCAGAATATCCTTCTAGTTTTAGATCAGATCCTTCATATACTAGAAAATATCTTTAGTCCTTCTTCAGTACTTAAGAATATTTTTCACTGCTTTCTAATGATCCTCATCTGGATCAGCCTGAAATCTACTAACTATGCCTAACGCATAGGCAACATCAAGCCTGATACATAGCATAGCATACATGATTGACTCTACTACTGAAGCATAGAGAATAGAACTCATTCTATTTCTCTCTTTTAGTATTTTATGAGACATCTTTTTAGAGAAATATATGCCTTGACTTATGGGTAAGTAACTTCTTTTACTCCTATCCATGCTGAACCATTTTAGCATAAGGTTTATGTACCTGGATTGGGACAAGCCTAACATCCTCTTAGATCTATTCTTATAGATCTTTATACCTAGTATATAGGATGCTTCGCCCAAATCTTTCATGAAAAACTTACTTGATAGCCATATCTTGATTGATTGTAACATTGGGATATCATTTTCAATGAGAAGTATGTCATCCACATATAAAATTAAGAAGACAATGGCACTCCCATTAGTCTTCTTGTATACACAAGACTTATCCATATTTTTGATAAAATCAAACTCTTTGACTGTAATATCAAAGCGGATGTTCCAACTCCTCGAGGCCTATTTTAATCTATAAATAATTTTTAAGCTTGCATACCTAATTTGCTCTCTCACTTGAGACAAATCCTTCTGACTGAGATATGTAAACCTCTTCCTCAAGATAACTATTAAGGAATGCGGTCTTCACATCTATTTGCCAAATTTCATAATCATGGTATGCCGCTATTGCAAGCATAATCCGTATAGATTTAAATATGGCAACAGGTGAAAATATTTTATCATAATCAATATCCTATTTTATCTGAAACTTTTAGCGACCAATCTAGCTTTATAGGTTTCGACTTAGCCATCTGCTCCAATCTTTTTTTTATAGATCCATTTGCATCTAATAGAGATCACACCCTCTGGTGTATCAACTAAAGTCCATACTTGGTTGGAGTACCTTCAGTCCATTTCAGATTTCATAGCCTCCAGCCATTTATCTGAGTCTTTACTTGTAATAGCTTTCTTATAGGTCAGAGGTTCGTCATTCTCAATGATGTGGGCCTCATTATTCTCAATAATGAATCTGTATCTCAAAGGTGCATTTCACACTCTTTCTGACCTTCGAAGAGCAGGTGTGTTTTATGATTGTACCTTATCAATGGGTACTTCTGATTGAGGAGTATCTTGTGCTTCTATTTGTAGGTCCTGAACTTCTTCAAGTTCAATGTTTCTCCCACTCCTTTCTAGGATAACCTTCTTTTCCATAAAAGTGGCATATTTACTGACAAACATCTTTTGTTCAGTAAGGTGATAAAAGAGGTAACCCATACTCTCTTTAGGATAACCTATAATAAGTATTTATCTACCCTAGTACCTAACTTATGTCCAAATTTTTTTACATAAGTTGGATAGCTCCATATCTTAAGATACTTAAGATTAGACTTCTTTCTTTTCTATATCTCATATGGAGTACTTGACACAGATTTAGAAAGTACTCTGTTCAGGATATAGACAACAGTCTCTAGGACATATCTCTAGAAAAAAATAAGCAAGTCTGTAAGGCACATCATGGACCGCATCATATCTAATAAAGTGAGATTTTTCTTTTTTGCTACATCATTCAACTATGGTGTATAAGGAGGGGTCACTCTGAGAGAATTTTTTTCTTTAAAATGATTTAAAAATTCACTGGATAAGTATTCTCCTCCTCGATTAGATCGAAAGATTTAATACTTTTTTCAGTTTGTTTCTTAATTATACTTTGATACTCTTTAAATTTATCAAAAGCTTCAGATTTGTATTTCATAAGATACATATATCCAAATCTAGATAAATTATTAGTGAACGTAATAAAATAAGAGTATCCTCCTCTGACTTCAATTGTCATAGGACCACATACGTTTGTACGTTAAGTCCTAATAACTTATTTGTCCTTTCTTCATGTCCACTAAATAGAGTCTTGATCATTTTTTTCATAAGATAAGATTCACAAGTACCTAATGATTCATAATCATAAGGATTAAAGAAGTCTTTTTATATAACTTATTAATTCTTATCTCACTTATATGATCAAGTCGACAATGCCAGAGTAAAATATTATTTACATCATCTCTTTTTCATTTTTTACTTTCATTAACATGAAAAATATTATCATTAAGAGATAGAATCAGAAGATCATTATCAAAAATACCATGACAGAGAATTTCATTAGAAAAGAAATTGAGCAACTATTGCCCTTTCCATTTATTTCAAATCCTCGTTACAATAGTATTGGTACAGAAATAATATTTCTAATGATCTTAGGCATATAATAATAATTTTCTAGCTCTAAGATCTTTTCAGATAGTAACTTCAAGATATATGTCCTCACAGCTTCTATCTGGATGAACTCCCCTCTAGCACCGTAGAGCTCGAAGTCATCTTTTTTCAAAATTTTAATATTCTGCAGCCCCTGCAATGATTTGCATATATAAGAACTGCAGGAGGTATCTAATACCTAAGAGTCTGAATTAGAAGAACTAAATGATAAAATTATATGTATCTGATATATACCTTTTGATGCGTTGCTTGCACCAGCCTTTACAGATGCAAGGTAATTCTTGCAATTCTTTTTCAGTATCCTGCCTTACTGCAGTGAAAACAGATACCTTATTCTGAAGCTTTCTTCCTTTTCTCTTCATCTTGCCACCTTTAGGGTTCAATGCTTTCTTTGAACCCTTCATGTCTGATTTTTTCTTAGAGATCTTACCTATAAGAAGAACTGGAGTCTTGTCCTCTTTAATGTGGCTCTCAGCTATTTTGAGTATGTTTAACAGCTCAAGCAAAGAGATATTCAGTTTGTTCATATAATAATTTACAGCAAACTGAGCGAATGATTTAGAGAGAGATTATAGGATCAAATTCTGACTCAATTCTCCATCCATCATAAAATTCAATTGACCCAATCTAGTGATCAAGTCAATGATCTTAAGAACATGATCTTGTACGGATGACCCTTCAGTCATTTTAGCATGGAATAACTGCTTAAATATCTCATACCTAGCAGTCCTACTCAGTTCTCCATACAACTCCTTTAGATTGAGGAGTATAGATCGAATATCCATGCTTTTATGTTGCTTCTATAATTCATTGCTCATAGAGGCCAATATGATGTATTTGACAGTCAAACTATCATTCTTCCACATCTTGTTTGTGGATACCTCTTCCTCAGTGGCATCATCCGTAACTTTTTGTGGTTCAGAGACATCAAGAATGTAAGAGAGCTTCTCCTGAGTAAGTATAATTTTTAAATTTCTCAACCAATCTACGTAATTGGGACTGGTCAACTTGTTGGAATCTAAAATTTCTTACAGTGATAATAAAGATGCCATTTATAGAATTTAATCTATATTAAATAAAGAATATAATATAAACAAACAACTCATGATGACACACATAATTAAATAAGGTCTTTTATATAATTGTGCCTCCCACTATTTTTATCGAATATCATAGCCCTCTACTATGATAAATGAGATATATAAAATATATATATCTTAATAGGATTGAGATCCTAATTTTTCATAAAAATCTTATGGTAACACAATAAATCCTCATGAGTTTATAGGTAGAAAACTCCTTCCAATTGCATCTCATGCAATTATCAACTTTAATCTTGGCCTCTAAAATATTAATAGCCTTGTGACAACACAATAAACTTTAATATTTTAGTTAAGTAAGATCCTTCATTTCAATACAGTTAAAATCGAATATTACTATTGTTGCTGC
>KE506634.1:0-12337 GCA_000441515.1 Elaeis oleifera | reverse complement strand
GAAAAAGAAGAAATAAAGAGACTCGGATTCAAAGGAGATTCGGCGACTTATCGATCCTAAACTAATCATCAGTGATAGCTAATGGATGGGAGAAGATGGAGATGGAGCTAGTGATATCTTACTTTGACTCTGACGATGAATCGGCAATGAATCGTGGGCACCATTATCGAAAACCAAGGAAATCCAAAGGATTTCTTTGGCAATCAATTGAGGTTGGAGTCAGTTCACTTGGAGGGGGAAAGAGAGGGGTTTATAGAGAGGATCTTGGAGCTCTGGCGAGTCTCTAAAGTCCCAATCCAAATCACGTTTGAAGAAGGAAGATGGACTTTATCCGGAGTCCTCTTCTGCCTCACGTGCCCAGCATGTGCGATTTTGTATTTTTTTTTTAATCTTTTAGATGGATTATTACATTCTTTTCTCTTAAAATAATTTCATCCTCGAGCTCCTAAATAACCTTCTTGATTGAGGAAAAAAATTAAACCTTTATCTTGACATATTTGCTAAACCATCACGCTTTCACTGTACACTCTGATTTAATCCACCGATTATCGTGGATTTGCTAAATAATTTTTGAACTAATAAAATTATAGACTGTCAATTATTCAAATTATAATTCAAGATATAAATTATCCATCGACACCTAATAAATCATCTCTGTCACAATTCCTATTAATGAAAATCCTAAGTTTCAATATTCTTTATGTCATATTCTCACAATAAAATTCAATCCACCAATAGAACCATATATTTTCGTTTGCATGCGAGTTTCATATATAATCCTCTTGTAAGTTCAATGCTCAAAAAATATTCATCTTTGTACAATGTAATTCCTTCTTAGGCCACATCTTAAATAAACTTCTTTTTAATAAGTCTAAAATTATAATAATTAAATAATTGACATCAAATTAAAAAAGTCATCATGATCTTTATCTATATCAAGTTTAAAATTCTAAAATCATCTAAATAATAATTGCATAAGTATAATCAACACAATGTATCAATGTATCCCACTTTATTCTAGGGTCAACACCTCTTAAACTTAAGTCAAATCCTATTTATTGAACTCCAAGGCATAACTCATCAATTCTGTTATAGACATCATATACTATTTATGCATAAATTTTATCATAATACCTAGTAATCTGAAATTCAAACTTTGAATCCTTTATGCTGCTTCTATCATATCTCTAGTAATCATAATCTTATACTGGAATACCACCTAAGTCGCAGTCTCATATGATCATAACCTAAGCTCTATATTATTCTATCACATCCTCAATAATCATAACCTTATGCTCAAATATTTCTTAAATCACAATCTCAAGAGATCATAACTTCAAGCTCGATACCATTATGTCACACTCTATTGATCATAAACCAAAGTTTTGACATCACTTATGTCACAATCCCTAGCGACCTTAAACCTAAGCTCCAATACCACTCTGTCACGCTCCGAATCTGGTATCTAGATCGGACACGTGATGCTGCATACTCCTTAGAATAAAATTCGAAAGAATATGCGAGTCCTACCTTCGCATTCAAAAATATCATATCAAATCTTACAAGATAGTGGTAATAAAGTAAACCTCTAATTTTATTGATTCATATAAAATATATGTCATCAATATCTCATTATAATCAAGATCAATATTTATTTAAATTAAACTACATAAATATGCTCTAGGATCCTATTTTCCTCACTGCTCAATCCCAAGCCCCATAGAATCTTCTAGATCTGAAAAAAGAAAGAGGGGTGAGCTTTACAGGCTCAATAAGTTACTAATATCTTCGAAGAATCAAATATAATTAGTTTTTTAAAATATAATAATATAACAGTAACATGTAATAAGATAATTTTCTTTAAAACATACCATGCATATCAATAAATATCTAAAAATTCTCTCTCAATCTTTGATAACTATGGTCATGATCAGTCTCGTGACAAGGCTCAAGAGAGACGAGTCCCTAAATAATAAATACGTGATGCATCACCGTGTGCCAGTGATCAGTCCTGACTGACTAGATCCGAAAGAAACTAGCTCTGATTCACACAGCCATGATTAACCTTGGGACAAAGCAAAGAGACTAGTTCTGAAATACACACGCGATGCATCAGCATGTGCTAGTGATCAGCTTCAATTGATCAGATCTGAAAGAATTAGCTCTGCCAGCGATCAGTCCTGACTGGTTAGACCCAAAAAAATATATTTCTGATGTATGGCTAATAATTAATCCCGTTGGCTAGATCCAAATTATAGTCGATTAGAGAATTTTTTTCACAATTTCATAGTATTCAATTTCTCATATATCATCCAACTAATTTTCATATTAATATCAAACTAGACTTTCCACATCTCATTTTTAGAAATAAGAGAATAATTTATTCAATAATTTGCAAGAATAAATATGTATAATTTAAAGATAAAAAATCATCTCCTTTTAAATTCGTAATCATGCAGAGGTGATGCCATACTTGATCTAATATTTCAAATTATTTTTCATTCAAAATGCATAATTTCAAACTATAATAATTTTTAAATATTTTATATATAAAAATCTAATTTTAAACATATAAATATGTATAAAACATGCTCAGAGATAAAAAAAAATTTATAATCTTAGATCAATCTGATCCAAATATTACAACCTTCAGACTCGTGGCTCAATCTCTAGATCTAATGCTCATCTGGCATTGAAGGCTCTGATCAGACAACTTAAAAAAATATATATTCTTAGCCTTCAATAGAGAAAGAATTAGGACGAAGGGAGAGAGAATCTCAATCCAAGTTATGGTTTAAATCATATTCGAATCATTGGAAGAAATCTTTTACTAGATCAATCATAGAGAGAGAATTACATGAAAAGAGGAACAATCTCGAGAGAGAAATTTATAGAAAGAGAAAGTGGAAGCCGTGAAGAGAGAAGAAGAGACTCTTCCTCTTCTTTTCTTTTCTTTTTTTTCTTTTTTCTTCTTCTCTTTTTATCATTTTTCTTTTCTCTTCTTCTTAGTGGAAAATAGGGGAGGGAAATTGTATAAGGCTGGCTATGCCTATGATGGCGACCATGACTGGTGGCGTGGTGGCTCCAACCCACAGTGGTCCAAGCATGGCTTCAGTCAGTGATGGTGGCCGACACGGTGGAGGAAAAGAAGAAACAGAAAACTTGGATTCAAAGGAGATCTGGCAACTTGCCAATCCTAAACTAATCACCGGCAATAGCTAAGGGATGGGGAGAAGATGGAGATGGAGCTGGGGATATCTTACCTTGACTCTAGTGACAAATCGGCAATGAATCGTTGATGAATCGTGAGGCACCATTATCAGAAACCAGAGGAAATCCAAAGGTTTTTTTGGCAATCAACTGAGGCTGAGGTCAGTTCACCTAGAGGGAAAGGAGGGGTTTATAGAGGGAATCTTAGAGCTCCAGTGAGTCTCTAGAGTTCCAATCCAAATCATGTTCAAAGAAGGAAGATAGACTCCATCCGAAGTCCTCTTCCGCCTCACATGCCCAGCACGTGCGGTGTTGATTTTTTTCTCTTTTAATCTTTTGGATGGGTTATTACATGATGGCTCCCTAGTAGCCCATTGACAAGTCCCTAACACTGCAACCTCTATCAGGCACCGGTGTTGCAAAACTCGGGGGACACTATGATCCCTAGCAAGCATCACCTCAAATCAATGGTAGGGCAGCTTCATGTGGCCTGAAATACAGGTGCCCCTATTTCGAAATGAAATAGAGGACACTCTAATTTGTTTTATAAATTTCAAATTGAAGTCAGTAAACCACCGGCTAACTTTCTTCCAACTATAATCAACCAAACATCTGCTGACTTTCTTTGGTAAAATCAGTAAATTATTTATGATTTTGGTTCAAGACCCCAATATAATAGGTCCAGTTGGACCGGTTCTTCTAGTAGCACATTATGAAATAGTTATGATGTGTGCTTGCCTACGAAGGAGAGCTAACAAGAGAGAGGGAAAAAAAATAGAAGTAAAAAGAAAAAAAAAAATGTGAAAGAGATTTGAGAGTGCTTATCGACTCAATATTCGGTCACATCAATCTCAAAATTGTCCCGATTCAATTGTTTATATATTTTCAAAGTAACTTTGTTTATATCTATCTCTTTTTGCAATTCTCCTCGGTACTAATCTCTCTTTTGTAACTCTTATACTAAAACATAGTTTGAGAGGTATAATTATGGCAGCTTATCTATTATGATATTATTATATGATGGACTTCTTACTTCCTTGTAGAATCATCTAAAATTTTATTGTTATGTGGTTGGTCTGAACTCTGAATGCTCCTTTTTTATCATTCTATGCACTTATTCTTGGGCTACGGAGTGCATGTGCTTCAATACACTGGTCTCCCTTGAGAAACTTCTCAAATGGATTCTTAAGGAGACCACCTCTTCTTCTCCTCATCTCATATGCGCACTTTGTTTATAAATAAGTGCATCTTTCTCTAATAGGAAAGGCAGAGATCCCCCCACAACATCCAATTAACCTAGTATAGGTGAATTTGAATCTAGGTTTATCGGGTAGAACATCCCACTGACTTCACCTACTTGACTAGTTGGCAACCAATACACCCCTTTAGATTTATATATTGTATTAAGAGTAAGTATATTAAAGTATGTGAGGCGCATACTTACCAAATATATTCCAGAAAATGTGGATGGGCTCTTTGAGATTCCTCTTCCAATTGCAAGTTATCTACAATGGGTCGGTCTTTGTTCAAATATTTTGGGTTAAAGATAGAGCTGCCGCCTTCAATTCCTTGTAGACCAAGTGAATGACGATCGAAGGGTGGCGGCGGGGTCACGAAAGGCTTGTTGCCTTGTGGCTACGATTCCTTGTTGGAATCTAGTGGTTAGAAAGGGATAATAATAGAATCTTTTGACAAGTGAGGCAGAAACGTTACACAACTTGCCGGTTCCTGTACTACCATTGGTTGAAACTTCTTCCTTTAAGGTTTCTTCAAAGATGTTCCATCAGAAAAAGATTTCTTTTTTTCTAACCAAAAAAAAAAAAGGTTTCTTTAAAGATGAACTACCAATTAGTGACTAGTGAGAAATCTTTGTCTACTTTGTTCAGAATGGTGACTGCCTAGTAGGGACGCAAATGATCTGACATGCTTGTACAGGAACTATATTGGAATGGTCATGAGGTAATTTGCTTGAGAACTATTGTTGCCAAAATCCAGCTCGACCAGGACCATTAGAAGGTGCTATTGGATTTACAGTTGTGGAAATAATTTATCTTAGAGTTATGGATCTATATACAAAATGCATAACAAACAACTCACCGAATTGGCTCTGACCAAGTACTCCGATGCCTAAGTCAAATCGAGCTTTGAAAGAATAGTAATAAAGAGAATATAATAGAGAATTATAGTATAAATATTATCCTATTCTGGTTGGTCTGGTTTCGGATAGTCTTTATCTCAAATTTTTCACTTCAGCCTTCTCTAATTGACCTTAAGATCAATCTTAAGGAGCTCGGTCTTCTGATTAACTTGATCTTATAAGGTCGGTCTCATGATGAATTCAATCTTTTTGACTTTCTGATAAGCTTGGCATTCTCAGTCTTCTGATGAGCTTGGCCTTCTAAAATTTTCGGCCTTTCAATGAGCTCGACCTTTAGGAGCTCGGCCTTAGACTCACCTTGGTCCCGGGCTTGAGTTATCACCTCGGCCTCGGCCTCAGCCTTGGCCTCAACCTTGGATGCCCATAGACCTATGGACCCATAAAAAAAAAAAATAGAATGATGGATGAAAGCTTGAGAGCCACTCATCATAAGAGCTTTGAGTTGTGAGAGTTTCTTCCTTTGAAAGTCCTCTCCCTTTTGGGATCTCTTGGCCTTGTTTATAAAGGTGTGGAGCAAGAATCTATTATAGTTAGAGGTGGAAAACAAGAAATGAGATATAACTTCCTCATTATGAGCCATCACTTCCTTTCTTTATTTGGCTTTAAATCTACTATAATCATCCTTCTATTTTTGGATTCCTCTTAATTGCAAAGTTATAACTATCTGAAATTCAAATCTTTACGGAATTGCTAGCCATATGTCAATTAATAATATATTCATGATTACAATTGACCTATTTATGATTAAAAAATTGAGTGTTATTAGAATAATTTTTGTAGTGCCTGTACCTTATTCTTTTGCTATGATTGTATTTAAGGTCAGCTTAAAGTTTTGGCCATTAGTTATTAGTTGAATAGATCCATATTTGATCTTCTACTAGAGTGATCACATGTTCTCACCTGGGCATAACTTTTTGCTAAGTCTTTTCATCGACCCGAGGTCATTATTTTAGAAATCTTAGATGAAGCTGAGGTGTCTCTAGTCGATCATTCTCATCAGTTCAGAGGTCCCAACTTGGGTCGAGGTATCTACTTGTAGTCGGTTGGCTAGAGCTGAGCTGAAGCTCGTGCTTTTTATTAGATCAGTTCTCATTCGATCAAAACGAATCATCTTAAGTTGGAGCTTGTATCTTTCATTAGGTCGGTGCTTAACTGATTACGTCGAATCATGCCGAGCTAGAGGTCACACCTTTCATTAGGTCGGTATTCAGCTGACCATATCGAATTATCCCGAGTCGAAGCTCGTACCTTTCATTAGGTCGGTGCTCAACTGACCAAGTCAAATCATCTCAGTCAGAGCCAGTTGATTATCCTCATAGTTAGGATTTGGAGGTTCTAGTCGGAGCCAGTGACCTCAATTGATTTTCCTTAATCACTTGGACGGATCTAGATCCTTAGTTGATTTTTCACTCTCCTCACTTTCGGTGTCTAGCTCATCGGATCTTCAGCTCAATTCATTTTTGATATGAGGAGCGATTCGCAGAGATCTTTTTCGATTGACCGAAGTCAGTGTCTGCTCGACTCGTATCTGATATGAGGAGCATGTTGCCACCTACTTGACTCACATTTGGCATAAGGAGCATTGGGGGTCCCTATTTAGGTTATCTCCCCCTCTCGATTAGCCGAGGTCAGCTTGTGGTCCAGGGTAGATCTTTTGTTGCTTTATATTGAATGTTGATCCCATAATAAGAAGACACAAGGAAAGTGAAAATATGTGGAAAGTTAGAGAGCCGAAGATTCAGCCCCCCACCTAACATGCCAATATTGTGGTCAAGAACTCATGGCTCGACATGTAAGATATTGTCTACTTTGACCCATGGACCTCATGATTTTGCCCTTCAAAAGGCACCTTACGTGGGATGGATGGTCCCTTCCTATATAAACTAAACTCTCTCTTAACTGAGGAGCTATATTATGGTGTAGAAGGAAGGTATAATTAGTCTCATATTGGTTATGAGTCAATAGAGTGTCATGCCCCAAATCCAGTATCCAGATTAGGCATATGATGCCCGCACACTCTTTAGGGTAAGGCCCTAAAGATATATAAGGTCTGTCTTTTATCAATACACAATCTTATGCTCCTCACTATTCGGCCCCATAGTATCTTCTAGATCTGAAAGAAATAAAAATAGAAAATGAGCTTTACAAGCTCAGTAAGTTATCAATATCTCTGAGGGATCAAGTATAATTGAAAATTCTTTCAAAACAATAGGTATAAATATCAATATAATTTGAATTTTCAAGGCATGCCATATGTACCATTAAGATTTAAAATCTTCTCTTAGTCTTTATTGACTATGGCCATAATCAATCTTGTGACAAGACCTAGGAGAGACAAGCTCCTAAATATAGAACATCCGATTCATCGACGTATATCAATGATTAGCTCCACTAACTAGGCCCAAAAGAGAACTAGTTCTAATTTATACATCCATGATTAATCACATGACAGTAAAGAGATTAGTCTTGAAACAAATACGTGAATGCATCTTAATGATCAATCTTGATTGGCTAGGCCCAAAAGGATCAACTTTGTCAGTGATTAGCTCTGACTAGCTAGATCTAAGAGAAATATATTTTCGACATGTGGCCAACGATCAGTCCCATTGGCTTGACCTAGATCATAATCTAATTAGAGAGTTTTTCTCATGATTTTACCGCAATCAATTCTCATAAATGATGATACTTATTTTTTATAACAATATCAACTTAAATTTTCATATCTTCCAAAAGAGTAATAAAATAATTTTTATTCAAAATTTTATGCAAAAGTGAAAATGTATAATTTTTTTCAAAAATCATCTAATATTAAATAAAAAATCATCTCTTTCTAAATTTTGTATCGTATAGAGGTGATGCCATGCTTGATCTGATATTTTAAATTATCTTTTATGCATAAATACATACCTTCAAACTTTAATAATTTTAAATATTTTAGTAATTTTATATACAAATTTAAATTTTAAACATATAAATATGCATAAAAATAATCTAAAATAAAAAAATTATAGTCAGTCGAATCCAAAAATCATGATCTCCGGCATATGGCCAGATCTTTAGATCCGATGCTTAACTGACACTGAAGGCTCTGATCATATAATTTAAAAATATTTTAACCTTCAATTAAGGAGAATTTAGAATAAAGAGAGAGAATCCTGGTCCAAGCCATAATTTGGATCAAATCACGAGTCGGGCTTAAGTGTCTTCAGTTGATTTAGATTTAATTGGATTGGGATTTGATCAATAGAGATGTCTCACATAAATATTTGGGCTTCTCTCTCTCTCCCTCTTCTTTTTTCCTTCTTTCTCTCTTTCTTCTCTCTCTCGTTTCCCTAAAACATCCGATGGGAAGCTTAAACAAAGCTTCCATCACTAAGAAAAAAAGGAGATAGGTGGGGGGCACAAAAGGTAGAAGCTTCGACAGTGGTGCAGCTAGGAATGGCGTGATTGGAGCGATGATGGTTGGCCAAGGGTGGTGACTGTCGATCGAAAATGAGAAAGAGATGAGGGAAAGGGGCATCAACCCCCTAACTGCGTTCTTGGCAACTTGAAGACCAAAAATAAACAAAGGGGAGAGAAGGAAACTCATCATAGACGAAGAAGATGGTGGGGCTTGGGCGAAGCGGCTGGATTCCGGTGGCTACAATGAGACCAATCACCAAAAATCAAGAGGAAAAGAGGAGGTAGTTGCGGCGAGCTCTTGGTGAGGGTGAATTGGGAGGAGGGGTGTTGGGACCTTTAAGAAGTAACAGAGGCTAGGGTTCCTAGCCTCCAACGAAGAAGAGTTGGAGGAGGACTCGTCCTCCTTCAACACACAAAATCAGGGGAATCCCCTATTCCAAAATAAGGGATAGCATTAGTGATTTTTTTTTTGAAAAAGATCAGTTCTCACATCCCCCCCCCCCCTCAAAAAAATTTTCATCCTCGAAATTTGAACAATCTAGATCTTTTGAAGTTAAAGGTGTTTAGCCCCAAAACTTAGCAATACCAATTTGTCCTAGCTTGGTATTTCTTTCAAACTAAATACATGATCATATTACTCATAATATACCCTCTTATATCAGTTATGTAACCTTCGATGACTTCACAAAATTTTTATCTATATCAATCTTCTATAGTTTAATCCTAAGGATTATAATTTATATTCATAAGAGAAGTTTAGACATTGTGTAACAATTCAATCGGCTTTGAGCACCCATAATTATTTGCGAAAATCAATCAAAATCCTAAATTCTATCCTGCTCTCATTACTAATCTAAACTCTAAGATCTTAAACCTAAGCTCTGATACTACTTTGTCACTTGTCTGATCCAATTGCTAGATTTGAGGCATAACAAAGATGTTAGATCTATATCCTAAAAGTCAATTGGGCTAACACATTAATTCTTTCTAAAACATAATTTCGTACTTGTTCTAATTAACTAGGACAGTTAATTTTCATTCATGTAGGGTATGTGTCTATGAATCGTCTAAAAAATTAATAAGATAATGACATATATTCTTAAGAGTTAAGAATTTAAGATTGTTCCTAGCTAGACAACCAAGAAGGGGGGTGAATTGGATTATTAAATTTTTTTCAAATTTAAACTAATGTGTATAGTGTAGAAATATAAGTAAGCTAAAAATGCAGTGAACAAATGAGCTGAAACCAAATACAGAAGAAGTAAGGGATCACACACATACAAACACAGTAAATTTATAGTGGTTCAGTATATTTCAAACACCTACATCCACTCTCCAAGCTATCTTTTGAAATTTTATTATAATCAACCTGATTACAGCATGTTTGCTTTCATCAGACTCACAAACAAATCCAATTGATTTTAACCCAGGTCAATCAATCAAAATCTTTACAAGTCTTGTCCCAAGGCTCTCCCAAACTAATTCTAGTTTGGTACAAATTTAATTTTTAAGTTTCAGCCCCTACTAAAACTATTACAATAATTTCAAAATAGAAAACAAAACAACAATAAAAATTCTGATGATGGTTGAATTATTGTCGTTGAAGCCTGGTGGTTGAGGACTTGAATGCTTGTAATCAAAGCTCTTTGTTCTCTCTTTAATGCTTTCAAAAGATCAAGAGAAAATTGGTTGAAAGTTGGTGGACACTCTTGATTGCAATGAATGCTGATTTTCTCTCTTTTTCAGATGAACAATGTGTCTTTTTGTTTCCGTGGCTTTCCTTTTGTCTTTGATCCATTTCTTCTAAGCTCTGAGTGATTTGAACTTGATTCTAGCTGTTTTAGACCGTTGGAGGTGGAAAATAGCCGTTAGAACTTTTTTTTGAATGAAAATGGCTTCTGCAGATCTAGCCGTTGTGCCTGTGAGATTGCATCAAGTCAGCTTGAATTGACCTCGAGTCAGCTCGAATAGCATTTTCAAAATTCAACATTCTGTTCTATGGAGAGAGCTAGCTTGATCTTACTTCGAGCTGGCTCGAGCTACAAAATTCAAAATTCATCTTTCTGTTCATTTGAGAGAGCCGGCTCGGATTATGTATCGAGCTGGCTCGAACAGCATGCCTGAAAACCATCTTTCTATAGACCTGAGAGAGCCAGTTCGAATCCTGTTGCAAGTTGGCTCGACTGTGTGTCAAGCTAAAATAGTGAGGGTGTACCGTGCCAGAGCCAGCTCGATTTTGGGTGAGTCGGCTTGAACTCTTTGAGCTGGTTTTTTTGTGTCGATTTTCTTCAAAATCAATTTCTCTTGACTCAATTAATCTTCAATAATATTCAAAGTCTTTCAACCTTTTTTTTTATAAAATTATTTTTTGACATATTTAAAAAGTATTAGTATTGAATTATGCTCTAATATTTTATGATCATTAAAATCATTCCTGAAGGCAACAAGCTCTCTCTTTTTGATGATGACAAAACATTGAGCATGTAGTATATATTTATATAAAGAAATTTCTTAATATCAACAAATATAAATATAAATGTAACAAGGTTTTATATTTCAATATACACTATATGCACAAGTAATTTAAGCTATATGAACAAGTTGTATCTTTGCAAAATTTAGGCGTATGAACTTCTCATTAGCTTTTAAAAATTAAACTCCCCCTCAATAAATGCATCTTATGAAGTGATCTTTATGCTAACTTTTTAATGTTCACAGTTCATTTCTAATGTTTACTGTTCATTGTTTCGCTAAAAAATTCTAAAGTTGATACATTCAATGTTCAATCAGTTCAATGCTTAAATAGTCCTTCCCTCCCTTTTTGTCATGATAAAAAAAAAACACATCCACAAGAAGTCATAGTAGTATACAAAAGGATAAAGTGAAGTAAATATTCATTAGCTGTTAACTTTAGTACATGTCTATATTGTTCATAAAAGAAGCCACCTAAACAATACAACATTCCTTATAAAGAGGTGCCAACCCAAAATATAAATATAGTCTAACACAAAATAAGATAAAACTAAATCTAAAGATAACTAATCCTCATCGGAGGAGAATTCTATGATAGGTTCAATGGATGAGGAGGAAGGGGCTGATTTTTTGCTTCGAATTCTTGCAAAAGGCCCAGAACGAATGGATGGGAAACCAGTGCCAGGTCTAATTGTGGCACTGAAGAAGGGTCTAATAGAGGATGTGTGAGGCTAGCTGGGAGAAGGTCTGGGCTGAGTGGAAGAAGGAGATATCCGAGACCATGGCTGACCCAACTGCACCTCAACTCTACAGAGAGCAATGATAAGAACCTTTGCAACCTTGGTGACCTCAGCAGTTAAATGATCAACCTCTGCAGCTATCCCAATTTGTCTTTTCTCCAAAATATCTATACTTTGGGATAAGTTGCTGATCTGCTAGTTGAGTGAATCAAGTAGCCCCTCAGAAGATATCCTTTGCTCCTCAAGGCTCTGATGCATATACTGTCTGAGATTTGAAGCATCAGTTATGTGGCTCTTAACTCTTTCCAAACTCTCAAGTCTCAGAGTAATTGATACGATTGCGATGTTGTCGTTA
>KE506632.1:110314-129507 GCA_000441515.1 Elaeis oleifera | reverse complement strand
ATGATAATAATATTATATAGTATAATAATATTTTAATATATAATATTATATAATATTATATTTAATATATAATATCATATAATATCTTTTATTGTCATATTATCATACCAAAAGTATTTTTATTTAGTTATCAAATATATATTAAAGTTTCAAAGTACTTTATAAATGTGGTTACCAAACAGCAAATAATTTTTATAAAAATTCTACTTCTAAAAGCTCTACTTCTTAAAAGCTCTACTTTCAAAAACTTCAAAAGCTCTACTGCCAATAGTAATCCCAAACTGGATCTTAGTCATTAGTGATTGTATTCAAGCTATATTTTATCTTAAACTATTGAAAGAATGTTGGGTTCAATCATCCTTAATAATTTGTTAGCAAATATAATTATGCCATAAAACTTCAAAGATAATTTAGAAAAGATTCACATTTGGATGGCAGGTTTTTTCATATGCATTGCTATGCATATATTCTTAATTTGATTATGAAGGATGGAAGGAAGTAGAGTATGCTATCAATAAGATCTAGGAGGTAATTAAATTTATAAAGTCATCTCAAAAAAATTAAAATATTTATAAAATTATAAAATAATGAAAGATGAATGGTAAAAAAATGATATGCATAGACTACCTACTCATTGGAATTCTATGTATCTCATGTTAAATAGTGCTATATAATTAAAAGATGTACTTATGCAACTTGAGGTCTGAGATCCTAATTTTGAAATATACCAATTGAGGAAGATTGATCTCCAGACATTATTATTTGTAACTTTTTAAAGATTTTCGATCATATAACTAAAATTTTTCACAAACTAAAAATACAACTATAAATTATATTTCTATGATATTTGGAGAATACAAATGATCTTAATTCAAGAATATAGGAGTTCAAATACAATTGTGATGATAATAGCCTTAAAAATGTAAGAGAAATTTAATAAGTATTGAAAAGATTATTCTTACATTCTTACTGTTGGGGTTGTTCTTGATCCAAGACATAAGATAAAGCTTGTTAAATATTACTTTTAAAAAATCTATGGTAATGATGATCGTGTTTCAATTAAGATCAATAAGGTGTATGATGTTATTTAAAATCTTTACGATCATTCTATAATTTTATATGGTGCATATAGCTCTAATGTTCAAGTAAAGAAGATGGTGTCTACATCTGAAGATAGAAGATATGAGAGTTTGTTCGTACAAGATTATGAAGAATTTATCCAAGAAGAAAAATTATCCAATCATCCAAATCAGAATTAGAGATCTATTTAAAGAAAGATCTTTATGATCTCTAATTTGTATATCTGTATTAAAATATAACTCAATATTGTTAATAAATAATTTATAATATATTTATTTTTTAAACAGCTTCATCCTCTAGGGATTCAGATTTTTGATATTCTAGACTATTGGAGAATCAACGAATTAAAATATCCAATATTATCTAGAATGGTTCATGATATATTGGCAATTCTAGTGTCTACAATTACATTTCAATTTATCTTCTGTACTATTAAAGAATTTTAGATGATTTTCATAGTAGTCTATTTTTCAATACTATTGAGGCCTTGATATGCACATAAAATTAGCTTCAAGACACCTTATCTCATCTTATAGATTCAATTTCCATAACCTTCATAAACTTTATTATATATTAGTATGTTAAATTTTAATTTTAATTTTATAATTTTTTCATATGTAGATGGCTTACCTCCTCATCCGAACTACAAGATTGAAGATTACAAAATGGCTATTGTTATTGATACTAGTAATTAGCTTATGCTAGTAATAATTATTTGATTATTATATTTATATTGTTAACTTTTATCTTAAATATTCTTGGTAATATAACTTTTATTTTCTTTCTTAAAATATTATTTGAGGTCATATTTGCCTTGCAGTTCTTTTAGAGCCACCAGATTTGCATTGCATTTTGTCATCAAACTTCTATGATTATGTTAGAAGGTAAGGCAACTTGCAATGAATGAATAATTATTTTGGAATCTCATTTAGCTTCCGATTTTGGCTAAACTACATAAGAAGCCATGAAGACCTTAACTTATTATACTGTGGGTAGCTATTTTGTTAATCTATTATATAATTTTGCTGTATTTGGAATTTTAAATACTTTATGTAAGAAAATGGGAGCTCGATCTTTATGTAATGATAACTTCATATTAAAAATTCTTATCTCTATTCATTAAAATCAACAACTTCATCTACTGTGCATCTTAGCATGCACATCCAAACTATATTAAATCAATTCATTTTTTTTTGATTTATTTTTGCCTGATTTACAACCTCAATAATTAATAACATCAATTTTATTAATGTATAGACTATAGTTTATCAATTTTATCAATTTTATTAATGAAACAATAGCCTAAGCAAAATAGCAAAAGTAGATCGCAGTCATTTGAGAAAGCACCAGGGTTGGAAGGTGGAACTTTTTTCCTATAGATATTTCCATGGAGCATAGTTGGTTTAGTGACTTTAATATAAAACATAAGTCAGATATATTGTTATATTTGTACTTTATAATCATGACAATATCTAAGTTATCTTTCTGTTGATTCTAATAATTCTGCTAAGTTGTAGATGAATTCTCATCAATCAGTCTAAATGTTTATGACCTATTATGCATTTTTTTCTTAATGATATTAGTCTATATTCCACTTTCCAATGGTAATTATTTAGATTCTTATTCATCTTGTATGAATCTCTAGATAGTTTTCCATTGTAACCTTTTAGGCTTGTCTTGTTAATTACAACTTGTAAGATCAAATTTCACATGTCCAGGGTAGAAGAGAAACATGGAATATGATATTTTGGGCTGTATAGAAGACTGAAAAAGTTGATTCATTTTAATGCCCCTACAGTCTTGTTATAGAATTTTTTACTTTTTTGATATATGTTTATTAAATTGATGGCATACCACTTGCTAATTCTTCTGGATATAATATAGTATGAGAGGACAATTGTCATCGTAGAACAATCGAACATCTTTGGCTGCTCTAGTGGTCCATGGCTTTTAAAGTTCTTCTTAAAGTTTCTAGCATATAAATTTTATGAATCTTCAAGTCTTGCTGTAGTTAGAATAATGCTTCAAATGTAGAACTACTTGAATTGGTGAATAGATTTTATATATCAAATTTATAAGTTTTGTAGCCATAAATATTTTCTGAATATATACTCCCTTTAAGGTAGTTGATGATTATCTAGAAATTATTGTACTGATGGCTTGAGAATGGCTGTCACTATAATTATTTAGCATATGCCTTGCCATACAATATTGTTATCATTCTTGTTCTTAGAGCCTGAGGTTATGGAGTGTCTAAAGGGTATTAAATATTCTTAATGATGAAGAAGTGATTCAGCATGGACCAGTCTCTAAGTATTTGCATAGCTCATCTAAAGGGTTTAAGAAAGGCTTTAAGAGTTCTTTATGACTAGATTTCATTTTTGATAAGGTGGATTCCAAGGTATCTTTTAACTTGCACCAGCAAATAGCTTAGCTATATTCTCTATACACATCTACTGCATTGATGCTTTTAGAATGTGCTTCCTTGCTTGCGGGTGGAAAATGAAAATGGGCATGAGGGCTAAGTACATCAATTTCTATAGATAATAAGGATGTCAAAGAAGTGATGGCTGATGATCATGATGATGCATTGGACATTGATAAGCTAAATGAGCTGATAGCCTATCTAAAACATCAATCTAGATCCAGGAGCCAGACATAGAGGCATCATCTTGAGAGATTTTCAAGTATCTATCAATAACTAAATTTTGCATCTGCTTATGCTCTAGATGGAATCATCAGCAATAGCATCTCTACATTTTGAAATTCAAAGCATGAGTATACCATCAATAGTAGGATGGCTGTAAAATGTGAAGAAGGTGAATTGGCTTTATTCTTAGCAAAGATGCTCTTGTGACTGGTTATTTATTGAGTGTGGTGTTAATAATAGAATCCAACTTAGTTTTGCTTTTGGAGGTGTTGAGGAATTAAGTTTGATGCCACTTTTTCTAGTTAAGCAAGGTGATTGAAGTAGAGCATGGTGTTAAAAAAAGTGTGAAAGATGTAGGTTCACAAAGGACTAATTAGATAATCATTAAAAAAATAAAGAAAAGGACTAATCAAAGAATCATTAAGAAAATTAAAAAATAAACATTCAAGACAACTCTATATTGAATCAGGTGCGATCCAGATCCGACTTGGATTCGAAATGAATCCACATTTCATGGATAGGGTTAGGTTATACATGGATTGGATCTAACTCGAATGATCCGTTGAGTCAAAAAATTGATCATGGATCCGACTCGATCTGACGTGATTTTCTATTAGATTGGATTTGGGTCCAATATTCAGATCCGATCAAAGAACCGATTTGCGTCGGGATCACTTATGACCCAATTCGATCCGATCCATTGGCATTCCTATATTAAACATGTATCAAAAAGAGAAAAGAAGAAGAAACTCGAGCCCTAGTTCATACCTTCAAGCCAGCTATGTAGTTCTTAAGCATGTTCTACCGGACCATATCCTCCGCTAGGGCTCTCCAAAGTACCACAAAGAAGTGGCCCAAGTACCTAGACGAGGCTCCTTATCTTAGAAGCCTGGAGAAGCAAAAAATTATAAAGCATGGGGAGTCAAAGGTAAGCAAAGCTAAGACAAATAACAAAGTATCTTACCAACTACACATTCCCCTTCTCCTTTTGAGGACTCATTTGATTCATAGAAAGATGAGAAGGGAAAGTGTGGTCAACGAGAAAATGAAAAAATGCATCATATTTGGTTTAGACTTTTTAAAAGAAAGAGATGGGAAGTAGTTTTTCATAAGAGTAAGATTCTCATATTTTATGAAAAAAAATCCATATAAAATATGAGAAAGTTCAATTTCCACTAACTAAAAATTAGAGTAATATTTTTTAAAAAATATCTTAATATTTTGGATAAAGTGGAGTAAGATTTCTCCCACAAACTAAATGGGTCCTGAAGCTCTAAAATCTCAAGGTGGCAAATAGCATGGATCATAATTTAGTGGTGGTGGGTGTTCACATCATGGATGGCATGCATCTAGTTATCAACTGCATGTAACCGATGCCCAACAACCACCATATCAATCTTAGTATCCTTGTCCTTGCTCTCTGGATCACTTGCAATGACACTTTAGCAAGCATAAGCCATGTCTCGATGGATACTAAGGAGGGATCGTCCATAGGAAAGTAGCATAAGCACACCTCTAGCTACAATGGACGTACTCAGACTCAATCAAAGGATGAGACTAAAGATTTCTAAATCCTCGTAGGACCAAAATTGAGAGAAAAGTTGGAAGTCAGCTACCAACATAGATAAATAAATTAAAAGAAGGAGAAAGAATGGCAGAAGAGATTAATACTTGGCCAATAAGAAGATTAGAACATTATCATCCTTCTGATCTCAAGGATCAACGAAGCTGTACATCGAAGCAACAATGACATCATATGCATATTAGATGACTTTTAAAAGCTTCTTCTAATTTCAAATTTCTTTGTGATGCATGCTTTCAATTTGGTTAGACTACTTCAGCATTTGTGGTGTCCCCCTTAGAATATAAAGCCCACTTGGCATTTTACACTAGATTTTTTTTCTGCAAGAAATTTCAAAAAAATTATGAAAATATTTTTTTTGCAAAATAAACCTCCATTTTCTTCTATCTAAAATGTGAATTTTCATATTCCTCCCTAATTGCAATGTACCACATGATCAAGGTTTGTTTACAAAAGATTCAAGATACTTTAAGAAAAAAAATCTGCAAGAGAATCCTCCCAAAAGATGGAACATCTCCTCCCGAGCCATAAAATGCCATAGCTGAACAAGCTACAATGTCTCTAAAGGGTTCATTACCATCATTTCTCCTCAAACACTAGTTAGGAAGGGACAACTATAGACACCACTTTTGATGCCCCAATGATGGGATAAATATCTTAATTGGAGATGGCCGGAGATTCCACCATTTTTCTATGAAACTAGAAGGAATAACCCATCCTTTATTATTAATAAGAAAGTAGAGAATGTATAGATGGTTAGTTGCCAGAATATAACAACTTAAGGGAGGATATGGAAGGATAGTGATATCAAAAATATTGATAGGATCCACGTACCAAAAGAATAAACTCTAGCAAGCATGAGTTGCCAGGGGACAGAGATAGTGGATAAGAGCCCATGGGAGTGAATTCTACTCTCTTATGGAAGATGCTTCAGTTTCTTTCAATGTGCTAACCTGCCATAGTGCCACAGACATAGATATCCAAGTGCAAAAGAAGTGGAGTGCCTCATTTATTGAGGCTACTTATTTCCTCTCATTGATGGTTGTCCATTGCTGAAGGAGTTGTGTTGCTTTCTGAAGGATGGACTTAGGTGACATGGCATAAAGCACTACAAGAATTTGAGTCTTTCACGAAAATTAAAACGTCACAGAAACATAAATTGTTTGATGATATTATGAAATGTCGCTGATGAGATGGATCATGTATGACGTTTGGACAAACAACGTAGATTGTAATATCTTTGCGCGATGTTGGAGACAGAAACATCGCATTTGGCCTAATTTTTTTTTTATTTTTTCGCATCTATGTATTTTTTTCTCACAGTTTATCCATGCTCCAAAACAAACCCACAGTGTTTTTCCTATTCTCCCGTGCACCAAACAACCCACGGATGTTAAAACCCTTCAATTCCCAGCACCAAAATAGAAAACCCCGACACCGCCACTTCTCACCCTCACGACATGCGCTGCGGCCATTCATCTCCTCTCACAGACCATCGTTCACCTCCACCACCATTCGTAGCCTCTCAAGGACTGCCGTTTGCCTCCTCTCACTAACCTCCATTCGTCTCCTCTCACCCACACCACCGTCGTTCAAAATCACCGACCTCCATTCATCTCTATTCGTCACCGACCTCTGTGGTCTATGTTAGACTTTCTATCTGCTGACCATCGCCGTCTTCCGATGCGAGGTCTTGTCTTTCCCATCGGCAATCGGCTTCCGTCTTTCCTTAGAAAAGATAGAGCCTTCATCTTCTTCCTCCATCATCGTCGCCGTCGCCATCGTCGATCTTCCCATCTTCGCTCGTCACCATCGCCATCGCCGGTCTTCCCGTCTTCGCTCATCGCCATCGTTGTCTCCGGTTTAGGTATTGCTTGTTCCCTAATTTAATCTTTCTCAAGTTATTTGTTCCCGTTCATTTCTCTTCTGTAATTCTTTCTTTCCTATTTATTTGGTTTTGCTTTGGCATTCTGAACATATAAATGTTTGAAGGGTCCCTTCCTCATGGGTTGTGGTGATAGCTACCAATCAAATGAAAAAAAAACATATATCTTTTCTCAAGTTAACATTAGATTGTGAATAATTTACATGTTTTGAGATATTGGTTGGTTGCTAATTAATTAAGAAGGTGAAAGAAATAAATTTATTAGGCAAGAATATCTCTTATCTATTGTTTGTCACTAAAGTATGATTTAGAAAGGAAATCAAAAAGAAAACAATGCAAAAATCTCTTTTTTCTATTGTTTGTCACTAAATATGATTCAGAGAGAGAATAAAAAAAACAATGGAGAATGCAAGCAGGCATTGTTAGTTCTCAAAAAAAAAAATCATAGTATATGGTAGGGCACACATTGCAGGACTGCCAATATGGGTGGTTTGCCAGGGTCAAAATCATATTTAAAAAAAAGAGAATATATCAAAGCTTGCTTAAATTTCATTAGGTTAGGAATTGAGTATGAATTCAATGGAATAATTCTTAGTTATAGGATATTACGACAGTACACAAACTTTTGTTGGCTATTAATTCTGATCCATACCCAATTCAGTGAGGTAGTTGGTTTTAAATAAAGGGAAAGCTGTCTTTTCTTTTTGATTCATACAGTTAGAAACATACAATCCATATCTAACTAGGTCATGATTTGCAAATACTTATCCATTTGATCATTTTATTTTATTTTTTCTTCTTTTTCGAGGGGAAAACTTCAAACATTTACTTCCACAAACTTCATATGTTGATCCATGCCACTGGTCAGAAGAAATCAAGTGTAGTTGCAAATATTCTGATAGTTCATGTTTCATTATTGGAAGGTGTTAGCAGAAGCCTACTTGATTATATTTACCATCAATCATGCAAACATACTCATAGCAAAACCAACTAGTGTAAATTTTTATAATTAAATTAGCAAGACCAACTAGTGTATATTTGTTTCTATTCAAATTTTGTTAGAATGAAATGATGCAAGTGCTAGAGCAGTCCATATCCGATGGCCATCTTATGACAGCAGACCAAATATGCAATAAAGTGCTGGGAACCAGACCAGATTATATCTATGGTTTGGAAGTTGGACTTCGTTCAGAAGGGAAGAGTTCCTCTTTTATGTCTAAGAAGATACTTCAAAAGGAGTTGGAGCAATCACAAAAGCATAATTAAGAGATGAAGAATGAAATTGTAGATATTAAGGCATAGATGGAGCTTCAAAAAATACAAATAGAGCTTCAAAATGCACATATGAAATGTCAACAAAAGATTTTAAAAGCTTTATGTACATCATAGAATATCTCTTTATCAGATTTATAATGTAAGTTACTTAAGTTATTTCTTTAATATATCCCTAAATCTTTTTGTAAGCATAATGAAACAATGTATGTATTTGTTATTGTAATATATAGTCAATTAATTGATTATGCTTTCTTTTGGTAGGGATCCCATGACTCAAGGATTTGTGAAGATATGGTTTTGAGGACATGCATGGCAGAGGAGCCTTTTGTGCTTTGGATTATCGACTAATGAACTCATTTGTTTGTTATAGATAATTGGAACATGAGTTTGTTTACTTTTGGTTAGAGGTAAATTGATAGCTTAGATGAAGACTTATTTGTTTTTTGGTAGAGACATGGACTCTTGGTGCTTTTAGCTGGAAACACCATCTCTTTGGATACCCAGACAATTTAATTTTAGATTATAAACTTTGTATATGGATTCATCTTGATTATAAATTATATGTGAGTTCATATTTTAGTTGTTGAATGATTTGTTGATTGAAAATGGATGATTTACTTGGTATTTGAATATACACCATGAAATATAATATTTTATATAGATTATAATTGAACTATCAATGAAGCAAAACTTGATCGTTGCAAAACATCCTTATCTCCAAACATCTTTGTTCTACAATGTTAGTGAAATCATTCCGTGATGTTTGGGAAACATCGCCAAAGATCTTCGTTTGTTCTGTGATATTGGTGAAATGTTGTGCAATCAGCCACGTTCCACAATGTTTCTCAAACGTCACAAAAGATCTTTATTTCACGACGTTAGCGAAACGTTGCTCAATCAACCTACGTTCTACGATATTTGAGAAACATTGTGAAAGATTTTTGTTCCACGATGTTAGTGAAACGTCGCTCAATCAAACTAAGCTCCACGGTATTTAGGCATACGTCGCACTTTTGCCGTCCTTTCCACGATATTTTATGACGAACGTCGCAATTGGCTATTAACGACATGGCTAGTGCAATGATCTTGGTGATGTTATGCCAAACATTGTGAAAAAACTGCAATGATATTTTGAAGGACTTTTGACGACATTTCTTAACGTTGCAAAAAATCTTTTTTCTTGTAGTAAAGGTTGAAGATTATGTCATTCTGTTCTTTCTGCAAACATCATGATTTCACTAAGAATAAGCAATCCCAAGCCAATCTTTTGGTACTTCTATTAATTCTCAATCTCCAGGAGGTCCAAATGTCTGTTACAAATTGGGGAGGGTGGGTAGAGATTAGTATTAGCGAGCTCATCCCAAACTGATTCAGCAAATAGGCAGGTAAGGAGGAGATGAAATGTTGTTTCTTTAGCTTCTTCATAGTTTGGGCAAGAGGAAGGACATGGCTATTTCTTTTTGCTAGTTTTTTGCAGCTAGGATTTGTCATTGTGACGAAGCCAGTTGAAGACCTTGACCTTCCTCGGAATAGGAAATTTCTAATTTGATGGTGCAAGCTGACATAAGACCCTCCAAGACTTAAGAACTGATAAGTGCTTTTAACCAAGAGATTTTGGTTTGAAGATCACTTCCAACAAACTTCATCATCACTAATAGTGATTATAATAGAGTTTATCAGAATGTAGAAACGAATTGCTTTTCTTAACCCTGGCAAGTTAGATTATGAACTATTGAATTATTATTAATATAATTCTCCACTATAGAGGCAATGAATAATGATGGATTTTCATTCAAGCTGAAATAATTGGGAAGAGATTCTTGAGCGGGGAATTTGCTAACCAAGGGTAGTCATGCCGAAAGTGGATTTGATCACCCTTGTATTGGATGAAGACTATGCTTTTGAAGAACCACGAATTGGTTTGGCAGTGCTCTTCCATTTGTGTCGATGTTGCCTTGGCTTGGTGGTGTTTGAGAAAAGTTGAGGTCGTGAATGGGGTTTCGTCAAAAGACATTGATTCAAAAGTTCAAAATTGATGATGCCCAATCCACCGAATCGCTTTAGCTGACGTATTATTCCCAGCCCACAAGGCTGTGTCCACTTGGATGAATCTTGTTTCCCTTCATAAAAGTCTTCTTCTCAAAGTATCTATTTTGTGAATGGTGGCTGGGTAAATTCGTTAATGGACATCCAATAAATTAGGATTGCAGTCAAGATAGCATTGACGAGGGCTAATCAACCAGCCAAGTTTAGCAAAAATATTTTCAGGCCTCTCAAAGTTTTCTTACCTTTTGTTCTAGAAAATCCAATCCTATCTTTTGGTTCTTGTGATGTAGAAAAATCCCAAGTATTTTAATAGCAATTTAGAAGATAAGTACCTCATTATTCTAGCATATGCCTCACAAAAATTATTCTTGATATGTATTCTAATTAGGGAGCTTTTCAAGAAATTAATCTTCAAGTGGGTAGCAAGTTCGAAAGAATGAATGAGGATCTTGAGATTCTTCATGTACTGTTTAGAAGCCTTGCTGAAAATAAAGGTATCATTAGTATATTGTAAACAAAGGAGGCTCCTGATAGTCTGAGGAGGACCTATCCCTTCAATAAGAAAGTTATTAGCTACTACTTGTAATATATGATTCAATATATCATGCATCTATTAAGATGAACAAATAGGATGATGGGGGGTCTCCTTGTTTGAGTCCTATTCTACTACGATCCAGTTGGTAGGCTTGCCATTGATTAAGATGGCAAGTTTAATAGAGAAGAGAATATTTGATATCCATAAGCACCATCTAGGTCCGAACCCTCTCACTTTCAAAAGTTCGAATAGTAGGCTCCAGTTAATATAATCGAAGGCTTTTCAAATGTCTAGCTTCAAAGCCACCTCTCTGTAATTATATTTTTTATAGTTAGTGATCACTTCTACTATAGTGAGACCACTATCTCCTATAAAACTTCCTCTTATAAATACAGATTGAGTTGCTAATATAAATTATTCGATGAGTTTGGAGAGTTTATTACTCAAGATTTTGGAAATAATTTTCATTAGTCCATGCAACATGCTAAGGGGCGATAGTCGCTTACTGTTGTGCATTCAAATTTCTTGGAATAAGAGTTAAGTGTAATAGAGCCTTGATAGATTTATCTTTCCGTTATAGATATCGTTGAAGAGCTTGCAAAAATCTAGTTTGAATATTGGCCAAAAATATTGGTAGAAGGAGATCGAAAAACTATCACGATCTGGTGTTTATTTTTAAAGAGCCCAAAAATCGATTCCTTGATCTCTTCTTCAGAAAAAGGTTTATCGAGATTTGATAAATCCACATTATCTTCATGATACAGAGTTTTTTGATCCAATTTTACGTCATTGTTGAATGTTTTGCTAAAGATCTCTTTATATTAATATGGATGGAAGAAGCACTGATGTCGATTTTTTTTTTAATGCTCATCCATTGAAATCCACTCTACTGATGAAGTTTTCTTTTCTTGGAAGCAGCATATTATTAGATGTATGCCTTAGAAGTCAAGTTAGCCAATATATAGAACCTTTCTAATGGCATAATTTGTAATTGAATAAATAAATAGGATTATTTCAATCATGTAGAGTCATATGTCCATGAATCATTCAAGAAATTAATAGGATGATGACACATATTCTCAAGAGTTGAAAATTTAAGATATGTGTCATTAGTGATTAATTTTAAATATTTCTAATCGACGGATCATCACAAAGATGGTGATTGATCTGCGTTAAATTGGTGTATAGATTACTTTCTTTGTATAAACGAGTCTCGAGTCTACAGTGTGGGGACACTGGAGTGAGAGTATAGGTAATTATTAGGAACAATGATATTGAGCGTGACCAACATGAGTAGTCACATAGATGTCTATTTACTCATCAGTGACATACTCGATGCTGCAGTGGTGTGAGAAGTCCTCTGACCTGTGGTGCCTCAACTGCTCACAGTGGGGTTACTCTAATTTGCCTATACATAAATATGGTCCCTAGCCATATGGATCCTTGTAGTGGATATTGGCTATAGTAAGTTCACTGTAGGAGTAGGATGCGCACCTAGATAGGATCTATCGATCTTGATAGATAAGGAGTAGTCCCATGCTATTCATAAGACTAAGTTCAGAAGATCATGGTCATGGTAGAGTGAATGATGGAAAAAATTTCATAGGATTTCACTTATAAACTGGAGTCGATTGAATATTACATATGACAAGTGATGAAGTTTGACAAGTTATACATGATCTCCATCTTGTTCGGACTCACGATAGGAGGATCAAATCACATGGTAACTACACCTAGAGATTTAATATTCTATTCTACTGGATTGTCACTACATACTACTAGGTATCATTGGTGGATAGTGAGACTCGTCGAGTACCGTCTTGATAATCGACGATCCTTGATGGGTAGAATTGGAATCATTCCAAACCATCGAAAAGAGTTTTGATGATATTATGATAGGGATCACATATATCTCATTATTAGATAGAATAGAATATATGAGATAATACACAAAAGAAATTTTTGTCTGATCAAATGGTTGATCTGTGATTATGAATCACAAAGGGATCTAATTGTCAATATGCTTGATGATTAGACTTATATGTAAAAATCACATGGAGGACTTACTAAGAGTTAGTAAGTTGTAGGAGGACTTAATTATAATTATTGTAAATTATTTGATTTGATCAAATAATAGGGTTGAGTCTTAGTCAAATTAAATTCAGATTTGATTTGATTTGATTTAGTTTGAGTTTAAATCAAATTAGATTTCATTAGTCTAAAGAGTTTAGACTAACTCCATAAGTACTTGACTTATTTGGAACCTAAATCAGATTAGACTCAAACTAAATTGAAATTTTATCTGTAGGAGGAATTTAACCAATAGAAGGACTCTTCCCAGATGTCTCACGCCCACTCTCCCTCACAGTAATCTGATTTTTAGCATGAAAAATTAGGAGGGTGCAGAAAGTTTGGCGGCAACATTAGGAGTCCTAAATCCCATGAACTCTTATTTTATCAAAACCCTAACTAACCTAAAAGTTGGTTATATGGGGCACCTCCTTATGAGATAAGGTGTGAGATAAGAAATTGGGGATGCCTCCTATCTACTTTTTAGCATGAAGAATCAAGTGGAGCATGGATGAGAGACTGAGAGCGCACAAAAGAAGAAAAAGATGGGTATGGGTCTTGTGTTGACGCCTCCCCTCTCTCCTCTTTCTTCTTCCACATCCAAGTGTTGGATGTCCATCTTCTCTCCCTCTCTTCCTCCTTCCAAGTCCAAGAGTTGGATGCTTGATTCATCTCCTTCTCCTCCAAATTCAGTCCAAGAGTTGGATAAAATAAAGTAAGAGAGATTTGATCTCTCATCTTCCTCTTTTCGTAGATCTTGTTATGTTTCTTTTAAGAAGAGAAAAGAGATAAAAGAAATCATATTAGATTTGATTTCTTTGAAAAAATTTAGATAAAATTAAATCTAATTTATTTCTCTTATTATAGATCTATTAGATTTTCTTGAGAAGAGAAACAAAAGAGGGACCGATTTAATAACCATCAAGAGGTATCTTCTGCAAGGGAGCTAGCACCTCGATGAAGATGTAGGCCTTCGATCGAATTTGAAAAACTCATATTGATATTTGTAGAGGTCGGATGTATGTGCAGCTGATCGAAAAATCTTAGAGTATATCATGATCATCAGTTGCAGAGATCATCGACCCACACAAAGGTATGGAGATCGGATCTCCAGTTTGATATATTCTTAATCTATTTTTTTTTAGTATCTTAATTTCAGCAAGTGAATGTTTTTGGCCATGTGTAAATTAGATCTATATCTAGCATGCATGATAGATTAAACGGGTCTAAATCTAGATCTAAAATTTTCACTATGATTTTTAAATTTCAACATGCATATCCCGAAAATCAGACTTCCTTCACATATATAAAAAAATTTTATGTTCTTGTCCCCATGCTTTAATCATTGGATTCTTGAGTGTTGTTTCCATAGCAGTTCCTCCTGAAAGAGGATGGCATTGAGGCAATTTTTGAGAGAGACTATTTTCTTCCTTTCTAAATCAATAAGATTCCTCTCTTCTTCTTATAAGTCTAGATAAAAAATACAATATGTAATAGACTTCTTACTTTTGATGATATTCCCATTCTAAGCTTTGTTCCTTTTTTTGAGATTGTTTCTAATATATCTGAGTTTTGAACAAGGTTGGTTGCAGAGTTATTTGATGAAAATGCACTATTCCACCATAGCTTGATGATGTCATCGAGACCTTTAATACAGTACCAAAATTTTGAAATGAAAATCTTGGGTGTTATCTTATGAGGTATATGCTGCAAGAGGAGGGGGCAATAATCTAAAGTAATTTTAGCTAGGGATGATTGGAAGATAAAAGGATAAGCAGTGACCCATTCAAGTGAAACAAGACATCTATCCAGCCTAGTGAGGATCGATTATTTACGGTGATTTGATCATATGAAGGATTGCTGTTTGAGTTTAATATCAATAAGCCAAAGGGAGCAAATGAAGTCATTGAAATCTCTTGATGACGCACTAACCTCTAATGATCATTTGTTTCCCAAATGATGCAAGTCAAGTTGAAACCCCTTACCAAGGCCTCTTCCTTGAGTTTCTAATCTTAGTAAGTTTAGAAAAGAAGCATGCCCTGTGTGAGTGATCTATCAGCTCATATATATTTATAAGTAATCACTGTGTAAGGTTTGAGGAGTAGGAGTATAAAGTGTTGAAAGAGAATTCTCTTTTATTGAATAGCATACTTTTAACTTTATAAGAATTTCATATAGTCAAAAAATACTACCTGCAATATTTTCCATGTCGATAGCTTCCCAAGAATCAAAATTACGACCACATGCAAAATGGATCATTGTAAGGTCCATTCAAGAGATCTTAGATTTCTGAAAATAGACAACATTACATTTGGAAGAGCATACTATTCTTTTATTGACCTTCGCTTGTGTTTTTTACCTAACCCACAAATGTTTTAAAATAAATTATCATTTAGTTAAATAATTGAGAGCTTCGATGAAGAACTAGGGCATCCAAGGGTTAACAGTTGACATCCAAAAGTATCTACCTGAGACAAACAAAAAGAGCTGAAGAGGATGAAAATAGACTACCTACCATTTAAAAAGACTAATATTATGACATTTACTACTGACGAAGTATCACACCTACACATCTAAGCCAATAATCAAAAAGTGCCTTATAATTGCAATGCATAAAAAACCAATCAAAGCAAGTAAGATAACATTGTAGACCAATCTATGGTAGCCAAAAAGATGCTTGAACATTTTCACTTCCTGACTTCCTGTTGAGGTTCTTTACTTAACATCCTTGGTAGCAAACTCACTGCATCTTGTTAATTCCAAAAATTTGAGAGATTAAAAGTCAATATCACACCTTTGTCAGCAAACAAAAGGCCATATTTGGATCTTAGAACTTTCACATCATCGGTGGTGAGGGAGTTAAGGAACAAGATATCTTTAGAAATAAGCTCATTCTCTGAGAGGCCTAACATTTTCTCGAAACAAAGGTGAGCACTTCTCTTTTTCCTTCAACTATTAGGGCATTCAAACTTGTATCATCGGTAAAACTCACACTGTAAACAATGATCGGCTCACTTTGATGATAAAGGTCTGAAGGAAAGGTGCAAATAGGCAAGGACAGTTTGTTAGGAAGAGCCAAAAGGATTTGAGAGAAAATCTTTTAATAAGTATTGGGTGGCTTGATACAACCGTTGGTAGATAAACTTTTATATCGGAAGCATGGTGCTGGAAAGACCTTTTAAAGAGGCTGATGGTGAGAGGATTGACTTGTATATTTTTTTAGAAGGTTTGGTGGTAAGAGAAAGGTAGGAGTTGGATTTGAAAGCCTAAAATCAACCATTGGGAGAAGTTCTAAACCAAATCAGAGTTCATCCAAGTTCAAGATGGCCTAGGTCAGGGTCAATCTCAAGAGACAATCTTAGATAGTTCAGAACCATGAATAGGGTGGAGACTTCAGGCTTAATTGAACCAGAAAATACAGGGATAAGAAATGAGCCCATGGGGACAATGGCCGAGCAAATATTCAGTGTTGGGCATGATTGAAAGCTATCATTCTGACATCTCTACTAAAATTACGATAGTTTGGAGGAGTTTGTATCTTATTCTTGGTGAGCATGGTGGCATCAAGATTTGTTGGATGGAGAGCAATCGACTGAACCATTCCAAAACATCAAGTCACTATTATCGCCATTGTTCTCATCATTGTCAATAAAGTTTGAACCATCGCATTGCAATTCCCGTTCGGAAACAAATATATGGCGACGTCAATGAAAAAAGAATAGGATCCAATAGTTACTTGGATAATCTTTGGGATACTCTTCAAGGTTTCATAATAAAGCACAATATTGAACCCCAAAATATCCTCCCATCGCAAGCTTGTTCTGCTGGCCCTATACGGAATACCAAAATTGAAAATTATGAAAGCAATTGTCTCTACGGTCCAACAGCAGAGAGGGAGGTTGTAAAGGGTTGTGTAGACCTTATACTTCAGATTATGGAAAGATCTATATCTGTAAGGATCCTAGTGGTTAACCAAGAGCGTGAAGCCATCACCATAAATATGCCCCTGACTCATCAACTTTTGTACAGTTTGCCTATTAGAGTAGGAGATGAAAAAGTTATTAGGGGTAAGCTGTCTGGTCATCCAAGGATCTGGTATCTTAGATTTGTACTCGAGAATTGAAGACACATCGTCAACCTTAAGAGATCGACTGAAGGATTCAACAATAATGGTCTTTTCTAGATATCTAAGGATATTGGCTATTTCACAAGTGAGTGGAAGGAAAGCTTTAGCCAATTGAAGCCTATTAGGGATGTGGGAGTATTTCTTCAATTTTTGGAAAGATTTGTGGGTGGTTGGGGTTGGTTTGGAGTGGGGAACAGCCATGAGTTAGATTTATAATTTTTAGCTCTATGGCTGACATAATGGCATCTAAGGCACCTCATTAGATTTTGGCACTTGGTTGTGTGGTGGTCTAGACATCCCCAACAAAATAGGCACCCTCTTTAAAAGATTTCAGAGGAGGCCTGAGAAAGTGTTTAAGGTGAAAGGTGACTGCTGACAGTATAGGATTGCATGCGGTGGAGAAGGGGGGAGGTCAATGATAGGTTGAACTTGATAAGCTAAGTTGCTGTAGAAGATATGGATCTTATAGGATTTTGGAGATTTGATAAATTTTCTTTAGTATTTTTACATGAGAGTCACACTTCTTGAAGAGGTTAGAGTGAAGCCCTTTCCAACCTAAAATCCGAGGAGGGATATGTCGACTAGTTGGGGAAGAGGAGATCATACGAAGGTTCTATCGGTTCTAAGATGTAGGGTTGTGGGGATAACGCCTCTTTCAATATACCACCATTGCAATATGGCCCAAGCATGTTATATTTATGCTATTAAAACCTTCGAACCGTAAGAGATGTACTGTTTGAATATATTGGATCATAGTATATATGATTGACGATGGTACCTCTACCATCCAATCTATCTTGATAATGTATGGTCCGCATCAAAAGTAGCAAAAACTCCTATAACTCTATTAGCCTCAAATTTCTTTATTTTCATCATATTGGACATTATTTACTCTTTTTTTAGTCCAACATTGCTTGCATAAGGTTTGGGAGCCTTCAAATAAGGCCCCATGCAAAACCCTTTACCCTCCGAAATATAGTGCAGTAAGGCGCTAAGCAATCTGAACAAGAAACCTTGTAGGAAGTATAGCTTTAAAAATAAGGTTAAAAATGGACTGGATAATATCCATCCAGATCTATTTTTAAATCCAAATCTATTTGCATATGAATAGAACTTTGAGTATTTAACTAATTTTCATATTCATATCTATATCCACAAAGACAAACAGACATGAATATGGATAGATAAGTATATGATCCATATCTGAACACCTGATTTCATTTATAATCCTATTTAATTTATAAACACTTATAATTTTTTAAAAAATAAATGATTACATTAATATGCTATCAACTTGATTTATTATCTACTTAGTAATATTGTTGATTCTGTGGTCATAAAGTATAATCATCTAACTTATATCAATATTTATGTCTATAATTTCAATATCCAATGGCATCTATTTTCATTTAAATAAATACAGATATAAATTTATGCATCCGAGTAATATTCATATCTATATTTATATTATTAATAAATAATATGTATATGAATATATTAGTATCGGATCCATTTCAGTCCTAGTTGAAAAATTTGTAAAGAGATTAGACGCTTATCTATATAAAGGCGGCGAACTTTTGAAGTGCAAGAGGGCCTCAAAGCATTGCAGGGGGCCTAGGCTATTGCATTAGCTCTTCTAGGAAGTCTTCTTTGGTCTTCCGTTCTTCCCCGAGTTAGTTTCCTTCAACTCTCCATAAGTTTAAATTCCTATATTAGACTTGGTCATAGCATACATAGGTGTCCTAGGCCTCATTCCTCAGGGGCTTTAAGGGGAGAGAAAGGTGGGCAAGCCCTCTTTCTTCCCCACCATCCTCTCTGGTCTGTAAACACACAGCTATTCTTTCAACTCCTCGGAGTTCTTGGCTAAGATCTGGCACCCAAGTAGTTGTTATTCTTCTCACTCTCTCTTGCGGTGATACCTAGATCCATCTTCTGTAAGATGTT
>KE506632.1:96517-108072 GCA_000441515.1 Elaeis oleifera | reverse complement strand
TTCTTAGTATTATTCATTAGTAGTTCCCCACTTCATTTGCCAAATTTGTTTTCAAATTCACAAGAAGGAATTGTTGGATCCTTGTAGAATCGGACTGCTTTGAGACGAGGCGCTTTGTCTCCCTACATTGTCCATTCTACTGGCTCGAGAAAGATGTGACGGTGTTTGTTCAAAATATCAGAGAGTTAAAGATGAAAAAATAGCAAAGGTTGATTTATTTATATTTGTGTAGCTATGGCTATTTAATTTAAAAGGACAAATATGAGCATGTGGTGCATAATATAGAGTGAATGTGAGTGTGACAAAATCTCTTGTAAAATCTTGGGGAAATCATGCACATTGATCTGGAATCAAATGGAACTCTGCAAAACATCATGGGCAAAAACTTTGTGCTCTAACCTTAATTGGTTTGGACATCAATTTAAAGAAATATCCAGATTTTTGTATACGGTAGCTCCAGTTCCAAAAAAATAGAAATCAGACAAACAAGCAAAAATGCTGAAAACATAATTCAGATAAGTTTTACGTAAATCAAATTCCCATCCAGGATCCTCCTCATAAATGTAAGTATTACTTATATTTGAAATGAATAGAAACATGAACAGCTATTATCTTGAAGATATATGTCAGAATGGATTGGCACTCATTGCTATTTAAAATATAGCATAGCGTGTACATGACAATGCCGCATACAGCAGTGTGTATAATAAGCAGAATATTTTCACCGAAGAACAGAGGAACCTTTTGAACAACCTGTTCTAATTGGAGATTCCTATATCCTAAATTTAATCTATACCCGATTTTGACACAGGCAACGACTTGCATGCAGTTCCCAAATCCCAAATGAAGGCATCGAAGCATGCATGCCATCGTTCCAGATTACATGGAATCCAGGAGTAGAGTTATTCCTTGATCAGCTTGGGCTCTGTTCTGTATCAGGATTCAGTAGTGGTGACTATATAATGATGACCATGGTAGCTTCTCCTTCTTCTCTATCTACCTTGGCTGCAAGCGGTGCAATGCCAAGTAGGCGATGAGGCGGTAGGCGATGAGCATGAGAGCCATGATGCACACATCAATCCACATGTGGTGCAGACCTACCGACTTGATCGCCGGGAAGTCCACCACCCTGCACAGCACGCCAGGGGAACACTCGTAGACATCATCGTCGCGGAATTGAACGCCGAGGAGGAGCTTGTAGCAGTAGAAGCTGAAGCTGAGGTACTTGAGCCAGACGATGAAGAAGGGGATGTGCTGCACGTAGTATCCCCCGGCGATGAGGAAGACGAGGGTGGTGACGGAGGCGAGGGTGGTGGCCTGCTTGACGTCCATGAGGATGGCGCCGAAGGCCAGGCCGAGGCTCTGGGAGACGAGAACACTGAAGAGGACGACGAGGAGGGAGAGTAGGAAGCTGGAGGCGCTGGGCTGGAGGCCGCCCATCCAGTAGATGATGACGACGAAGGCGGTGGGAGGGCCAGCTCCATGGGGAGGTCGCCGGCGGTTCGGGCCAGGAAGTAGGAGGAGAGGCGGTACATGCCGGAGGATCGCTCCTTGATGAGCATGGATCGCTCCTGAGGGAACGTGAACACGGCGTTGTACAGAGGGAAGAAGCCCAGAAGACAGAGAAGAAGAAGAGAAGCGCGACCTGCGTGCCATTGAGATAAATTAAAGAGCAGAGCAGGTAAAAAAATTACCAGTATAATTAAGCCCATTTTCCGCTTTAATTCTTCTTTAGTTCCATAAAAGCACAAAAGACTCAGAACTAGTTATTTTATTAGCTAGCTGTTGTGATGCTTTTGGTGGAAGATAGGAATGAATAGACCGATCGAGAGATGCATGCATGCTTACCTGATCCTGGATATGGGATGGCGAGGTGTGCCACCAGAGCAGACCCCCAAGAGTGGCGACGCTTATGACCTGGAATATCCGGAGCTTGTTGAAAGATTCGTATCTCCGCTCCTTGATCCCCCTCCTTAGCAGCACCAGGAACTGCTCCAACCAGCTTGTGCACCAATCCTCCCTTCTTCCTGTACCATGTATATATATATATATATATATCCACATGGCATGCTGGATCTCTATGTAATATATTTATGACGCATTCAAATGTTTTCCAGTGAAAAACTGTTACATTAACTCTAGCAATCATTGATTCGATGATAGTGGTACCACAGACTCCAATAGAGTTCTCACGGTATTAACTAAACTAATAAAGAAGAGAGTTCTCACGGGTGTTCGACGCATCTTTGGCATGAGAATGGCTGCTAGAATCCATGCGGCAGAGGTCGGCCTTCAACCGGGTGGCGATATTCCTGCCGTAGGCGGACCGGAGCTCCTCCCTAATTACCGATGACTTCCTCTCCCGCTCTGCGCTTCCATTGGGATCCCCCGCCGAGTTTTCCTTGAAGGAATCCGGTGCAATCCCTGACCAGAAATAATGGATCCATGACGGCTGGCTAACTCGTTTAAGAGGAGAGGATAGGAGAAGCAAGTTTACACTCTCTTTCTTTCGATCGTAAATTGCGTCCTAGCTAGTTCTTCTACCCTGGCGACTACATCATGAACATGAACTGCTGCTAAAGAAATTGCTGTACTTGCTTAAACTAACTCATGATGGGAAAACCAAGTGTCTTCTCGTTAGTGGATGAGTGGTCAAACAGCTAGCGGTATGTGGAGGTGGTTACACAGCGGTGTGTTAAGATAGTTATAAAATATTTACATTCAAAATACTAACGTCGCATCTTTTTATTGGCTTTGCCAATAGTATACGTGGTAGACTACGCCTATCCAAAAATTTCTTGCACAATTGCATGAGTAGAGGGGGAGGTACTTACCATTGGCCAGGTCGAGCATGAGCTCTGCCGGGTTGACGTACAGCGGCGATGAGAACCCGATAGAAGAGAAGTAGTCGAGGGCATCGGAGGCGCGGCCGTAGTATATGGGACTGCCCTCCGACAGCAGCACCACCTTGTCGAACATGCGGTAGAGCCGATCGGACGGCTGGTGGATGGTGGTGACGACGGTGCGCCGCCCTCGGCTGCCAGCCTCCGCAGCATGGTCACGATCCGCGCGGCCGTCGTGGAGTCCAGCCCCGATGTGGGCTCGTCCAAGAGCAGTAGGCTGGGGTTCACCAGCAGCTCCTGGGCGATGCTCACCCGCTTGCGCTCGCCCCCGGAGACTCCCCTCACCAGGCGGCCGCCGATCATGGTGTGAGCCACCCGAGCCAGCCCCAGCTCTTCCATCACCTTCTCCGCATGCCGCACCTTCTCCGCCCGGCTCAGCGACCGCGGCAGCCGGAGCAGCGCCGTGAAGACGAGCGTCTCGTGGACGGTGAGGTGCGGGTAGAGCACGTCGTCCTGGGCCACGAACCCGGTCCGCCGCTTCATCGCACCGGAGAAGGGCTGGCCATTGTAAGTGATCGTGCCGGAGAGCTTGCCGGTGACCAACCTGCCGCCGAGGGCGGTGAGGAGTGTGGTCTTGCCGCTGCCGGAGGGCCCAGCATGGCGAGTATCTCCCCGGGGGACCATGCCGGTGATGCCGTTCAGTATGACCTTCTCGGCGGCGGCGGCGGCGGCGGCGCCGCTGCCATGGCAGCTGGACCACCACATTGGTTGACCAAGCTTCACTTTGTACGCCACCTCCTCGAACTGTTGATGGATCGATCCGTGGATGAGTTAGATACGTATACATAGGGTATACGGACCACCATTAAATACGGAGAAGGGCGGGTGCGGTAATTAGGTGAGGTAAGCTTACCCTCAGGGTCACCGGGCTGAGCGCGGTGGTGGCCCACGGGAGCGGACGTGGATTGGGATGGGAAGTAGCGTCTACCGCTGCCGGCTCGTCCGGGACGGCTCCACCGGTCTCGGGCTCATGGGGCCGCATGGCTTCCCCTGTCGGTGGCTTGGGGGTGGTATCTCTGTTGGTGGTTTCATTGGGGAGGCTGGATCAGACAAGCAGGAATTTATACAAGAGAGAGAGAGAGAGAGAGAATATGGGAGCCTTCGGGAGAAGAGCAAGAATGTCACTTTCTTTAAGTGGAAAGGATGTGTATTGCGGTTGTGTTCAAAAGAAATGGAAGAGAGAGAGAGAGAAGAATTGATGGTGGCCCAGTGGCTGCTTTACCACACACTAATTTTCTGCAACTGGTGAAGCATGGTTAATAAAGTGTTTGGTATCACCGGATCATGTTTCGCTTATTGTTCATATGACTTGATAGAGGTTTGGAATTGGCATTCTCTGTTTATTTTTCTCGTGAGTGCTCACCACCAGCAGCAAGGGATAGGTTAGGTTCGATGCTAACCGAAGCTTTACTTTTCATCATGCAACATCAGCTAGCACTCACTTAATTTATGCAGTTGGCCCATACCAAATGTAGCTCATCCTCATTATTTGCTCATTTGCTAACAGGGTTTTGGTTGCATCTTTCGTACGAAAGAATATTTTATCTTCTTTCACGATGTCAACTATTAGATCATATTTTGTACGATTTTCAAATCACTCCAATCCCTTTCTTCGATCCTCAACATGCATCACAAAACAAGCATTGTGCTTTGAAAGCTATGCAAATAAAATATAGTGGTGTGCGAAAATTACGATCCAAACTATTGATGATAATATCTCTTCCTTTGTCAGCCAAAATTGATAAAAACAACATTAACTGCACATTCTAGCTTGAGATGGGTGACCAAATAGACTTTATATGGTTAATGCATATATGCGCAGAGGGGAAGCCATCCCCCGTTAGAGCCTTGGTTACGAGCAGCAAGGAAGGCTGCTCCCATTGTTGAGTAGCAGCCCCTCGACCGCATCCATCCACGAGAAAATAAATGTAAAACCGAACCATATCCTAATGGTTTTTGGAACAATAGTTACAAAGTACTCGTTAAAAGTTCTTAGTAATTAAATCTGAATTGTGATATCATATTAATAACCAATTGACCCTGTACTTACCTAAAAGCATGGAAGCACACCTATATCGGCGAGTTACTTGCCATTTATTTGCCAAAACAAAAAAAAAAAGTACGTACTTGCCATTCATCTTGCAGTGGGGTTAATTAGGAAGTAATTAATCATGTTTATCTGTCAAGGATCGCTTGCAAGAGAGTTGTAAGCTGCTTTATGATTTTTCACCACTGGAGTACTATTCTAGATGGATGTGTATGACCCACATGCCTACTTTCTCGAAGAGAATAAAGTCCCTCCCTTGGGAAAGCTCCTCGGGGGCTGGAACTTCTGGTCCGTTCTAGCTGTGGCTGCGAAAGAGATGCTTGTTGTCCCCCACCCTCTCCCAAAATTAAATTTAAAAAAAAAAAAAAAAAAAATTGGACCTCTTGTGGTGCATGAGCTGCAGTGCAAAATGGTATAAAATTATCGATAGTCATTATCAAAAGATGGATAGCCATCAATAACATATAATATGTATGATATATGACATACTCATCAACCATCTCATTTGATAGCCATCGGTCTCATGGTGGCAGTCATCAGTGACCGCACAGCATTCTACAGTACGGCTGCCCCACTGCAAAGGATCCATGGCCATGAGATCTGGGTCATCGGCTCATGTAAATGACTATTAATGTCGGTGCAAATGTTAGCCTCCCATGGGAGAATAATAAACAATAGTAGTCTTGTGGTCTTTGAAATTGTGGTCCAATTATCTCATCCTTTTACTGTGCTTGGACAGGAAGCGCAAAAGCAAAAGCAATGCACATAAGAAAGAAGAGATATGCTGTTCCATCTTCGCCAGTCAATTGATTCCCAAGTGATCGACATCTGGAATAGTAGAATTCAATATTCATCTCCTCTGCATCATCCACCACAACACCCTCAGCTTTTAGGAAACAAAATCTCTTCGCATCGATTCTTTTGCGCTTTTTTAAGTTCCGAGTGTTGTGATATGATTTAGTTAGTCATTATAAGATACAAAGCTATTGCACGCCACAAGCTCTCCTACCAGCACTAAAATGTTTAAATAGCATATCATCTGTTGCTCTCACTGATATTGGATTTTGGATTTCAGCTTCGATATCATACCCTAAAAAGTTCTGCGTACACCGATGCACCTCCGAAGTCTCCAAAAACATCTCATACATCATATAGTAGTGCACCACACCAATCATAATCATTGACTTCTGTAAATCTCATTCATCTAAAGAAAAAAAAATACTTATTTCAGGGCATCACCATAGAAACGAACGATATGATGCACCACCATATGGTGGAGAATATAATTTCTCCGACCGAAAATCCGATTGGATCACTGGCCGTCTACGAATTGCACATGTTGGCAAGTAATTGGATAGAATAGAACATGCATATATCTGCCTTATCTAGTCACCATCACCGTGCAAGGTGGATTGGACCACTCCAATTTCTAACACTAACTACAGTGGACATGGTTTCGCATCAGAATCCACGTACACGTGCTTGCACCTCAGATGTTATCTAAGTTCTTGTAAGGGAACAAGTGAAAGTGGCATTGGAGACGAAAAGTTTAGGGATAAAAAGCAGAACTCCTCCCACCCAATTAGGTCTAGCGTAGCTTTTGAGGGAACTAGGGAAGGCACTTCATGGCCAGAATAACAATGGTAGCCTTTTTTTTTCCTTTCTTTTTCTATTTTTTGGTTGGATAAACCATTGTACCTTTGCTCCCATGTTCATTTGTTTTGGATGAGATGCCAACATTTGGCAGGCACTGTGGGTATTTTAATGGCCACCATTTGTGGCCCGGTGATGACATCGGCCAGCGGTCGGGTCCCTCCCAACCTTGTTACCCTGCTTCACAGTTCCCTATCTATATGTGTGAATGCTGGCTTGCACTCATCCAGCTACGTGGGAGACGACTTGTGAGATGTGTTGAGATTTAAACTTTCATATCATTATGCTTAAAATTTATCCTATTAAATATACAATCAAGAGCTTATACAAGGTAAATATCAATCCATCGTACAGCCATGCCCAGCCCATCATACAGCTATGCCCAATCAATACATCCCAAATAGCCATCATACAGCTTTGCTAGGTCAATACATTCCAAATAGGAACACATCCTAAATAGACACTTTCTAAATATGGAGGCATATCCTAACACCCCTCCCCCCCCCCTCAAACTGAAGATGCTTCTTGCATATGAAGTTTGGATAGAAGATTGACTTAAAGAAAAAATAAAGTGGATTGTTTAGATAATTTGCAGTTAACATAGCAAGATTTTTTTATTACAGAGATAGAACCTAACAAATCTTTGTTAATTAATTGAGATAATTTTGAAAATGAAAGATGACCTGAATGATTGTGCCAAGACATAAAAGAAGAATCAGTAGGAGAAACAGCAATGATTGAGTGAATACCAAAATATGAGAAATATAAAGCTTATCCAGGATGAACAGACGATCAATCTTGTGGCCTGTTCCAACTTTTTTCTCCATCGAGTAATTCTGCACAACACAGCCAGAAGGAGAAAAAGTTATTGTGAGTCTTTTGTCATATAGTTGACTGACAGAAATAAATTCATAGAAAGTTGGACAGCAAAAAAAATATCAGAAAGAGATAAGTTATGAGAATGAATGCTTCTACTATGGCAGGTAGTAATGAATGATCCATTTGCAGTTTGAATATGAGGTCGGAAATGAAGAGAAGAAATATGTTGAAAAATATTGGAGTTAAAGGTCATATGGTTAAAGGTACCGGAATTAAAGAACCACCTATCTAACAACTTATCTGACAAAATGGAGGTGTCAGAAAAAGATGAGATAGTAGTATTACCAATAGAGAGAGCTTAATAAATCATTGTCTGGATATCATTGATAGTAAGAGATGTGGCTACTTATACTGTAGGTTCCGGCACGACAGTAGCAGTAGCGGAGGATGGGCGATCTCCAGGACTTCGAGTTTTTGCTCGCATGTTGTTGGAGTTTGGATGGGGGTAATTCTAAACAATATATCCAACTTTCTTATAATAGATACCATATGTAGAAGACATATCTTGAAATAGAGAATCAGACAGAGGTCGAGAACCAAATGCCTGACAATTATGGGCAATATGGCCAAACTTCTTGCATGAGTGGCACTGGATTTGAGACAAACCCTTTGGTTTAACCCATGCAGCCAAAATGAGAGAATCATCAGAGTTGGAGAAGACGATCTTCTTTCGAGTTTCTTCGGCAATCAACTTAGAAAGGACGGTGTCAACAGATGGAAGAGGACATCTGTACAGAGTAGATGTTTGAATAAACTCAAACTCATCATGAAGAGCCATTGAAACAGAATAAAATGAAACTCTTCACGAAATTGACAATAGAGTTCAGCATCATGGGTCCAATTGGGCTCCATTAGGGCAAGTTGATCCTATATTAGAGACATCTAAGAATGAAAATCAGCCACGAATTGCTCTGGATGTTGCTTGAGATTGCGAATGTCCGATTCGAATTTGTATTGGAGGTAAAATTCATCTGATTGTACTACTTGATGAGAAAGTTTCATATCCTTTTACGGTGTCAAACTTGCTAAAGTGTAGGCTGATAGACGTACTGATAATATTTGAAATCGATGTCATGATCTTATTGTTGTTGATTTTTCATTGAGCAAAAAAATCTCCGGATTCCACTGGATATGAAATGTCATCAGTAACGTACTTTCAAAATCCTCATGTTTTAAAAAATCTTCATCGTGAAGGATCATTAATTGATCCCATCCAATTAAACCACAATTGGCTGAGTCACATCAGTTATTATGGACTAATTCAGTTGGGCTGGTTCAGACGAGAGGCCTCAAGCAAAGAAGAAGAGCCGAGAGGCGCCAGATCTGGGCGGATTGAAAAGCTGGAGGAGGGATCAGGGCATTGTTCAAGAGGTCCATGGAGCCGATCTGGAGGCGGTCGAAGAGGACTACGTCGGCACGGGCGGCAGAGAGGCGGGAGATGGAGGACGATGGCGTCAGTGGTGAGGAGGTGTTGGAGAAGGCTGGAGCAGAGGAGGAGGGAGAGAGCCGAGGCAGCGATGTCAAGATCGCACTGAAGGAGGAAACGGCGGGAGAGCCCGGATGGTGGGGATCTGGATCTCGACCTGCAGGTGGCGATCAAGATCTGGATGCCGTCGTAGGTCGAGACGGCCAAGCATTGGTCGGATCGATGGAGTCGAGAAGGTGGAGGAGGAGGGCCAAGAGCGCTCTCCTCAAGGATGGTGCGATGGGAGACGGCGGAGGCGGTGGCGAGGAGGGAGACGGCGGAGGCGGTGGCCGGATGAGGAACTGGGCAAAGGGATCGAGGAGACGGACGAGGGAGGGGAGTGTGGCTCTCCTCGAGGATGGTGCGATGGGAGACGGTGGAGGCGGTGGTGAGGAGGGAGACGGCAGCGGCAGCCTGGTCATGGATGAGGGAGTGGGCAGAGGGGCTTGGAGAAGTGGGGATTTGTTTTGGGTGAAGGGATAGTGAGGATTGATTCTGGTTAGGAGGGATTGGGGTTGCGGTGGGATTTTTTTTGGGAGTTGGTAGAGTAAATGGGTTTTGGTAGATTGATAGGTGGTGGGGATAGTTGGTGTGCATAGGATGAAAAAGATTAGGAAATGGGAGAGAATGGAAAATTGAGACGGTTACGATACCAGGTTGAGATTTAAACTTTCATATTATTATATTTAAAATTATTCTATTAAATATACAATTAAAAATTTATATAAATAAATACCAATCCATTATATAGCAATGTCCCGCCCATCAAACAGTTATGCCCAACCAATACATTCTAAATAGCCATCATACAGCTATACTGGGTCAATATATTCCAAATAGGAACACATCTCAAATAGACACTTTCTAAACATAAAGGCATATCCTAACAAAATGCAGGTTGCATATTTCTCCTCAAATTTTATCTCTTCAAAATTTAAAAAAAAATGAGAGAGATTGCTTGACTAGAATTAATATGATTAATTAGAACTTCGCTCAAATTTGATCAGATTTAGATTGGACAATGGATGTTATATGTCAATAATTCGAGCTATGCTCTACTATCTTTAAATTACTTAGATATAAAAAATCATCTGATTTAGATATCCTGGCCTATATATCAAGTGTTTAAAAAATTGAATGACTTAAGTAATGTCAAACGATATATCATTTTAGAGAATGCATAATAGGACATATAAATTAAAAATTTTATCTTATAAATCATGATTTGCATATTTAAAATATGGATAAAATTAAATTTATCATATTTTGATGGCTAGATCATGATAAAATATAAAATCATACTATTAAAATTGTTCATTTTTATATTTACTTGATGATCAAATTAAAGTTCATCAAAATACATAAATTTTGATTTCTAAATATATTTTGTAGTTTATATCATATTCAATAATTTAAATTTAATTTAAATGATTCTCATAATTTTTTTAAAAAAAGAAATGTATCAAAAATTTTTTTAACATCCACTTATGTGTTTTTTTTTTTTTGTTTTTTTTGTTGACCTTTGTTGTAATTTCCCGCCCATACCTGAATGTATCATCGGCAATCCAACAAATTTCAGCTCCACCGAGTACCACTCGCATGACTAATGCCCAGGCCGGCAGGATGGTACTTGCTGTCGGAATCTGAGATCTTAACTTGGAATGGAAGATGCTTAAATAAGTTATCTTGGGAAGGTAAAATGCCAATCGAATCCCACTAATTGTGAAGCTTGCGATGACCTCGACGCGTCCATGAGTGGCTGTGTCATCAGCTGAGAAGAAAATAGGAGTTTGGATTGCAAATTTATGTTCGAGGATATAGTAGTTTTGATCAAAAATAATTTTTTTAAATTATATTTAATATCAATATTTAAATTATTTTAAGTTATAAAATAATTTGTTATACGTTTGATTAGTCGATCCAAAATTACTTTTGAACGATAAAATTATCAAAATAATGATATCTAAAATAATTTTAAATTATTTAGATATAAAGCTTTTATTTATTTTTTTCTCTTTTTTCTTTGATATGTTTTTTAATTATCTAATGATTTTTATTGAAATTGTCTTCATGTCATAGGAGATTAATACAAAGAAATCTGAGAGATAAGAAAGTCAGACAAAATAGAAGAGATAAAAGAGATTAATAATTTGAAAGTTGAAAAAGTAGGATAAAATGAAGATGAGAGGAGATTAATCGGAAGTGTAGATGGAGATGAAATGAGATTAATTTGAAAAAAAATTAATATATAAAAAGTAAGGAGATAAAGAAGAAAGAAGATTAATCCTGAAAATCGAGAAAAAAAGAGAAGGTAGACGGAGATGAGAGAAAATTGATACGGATAAAATTAAATGAAATTTATCTAAAAAAATAAAGAAATAATTTTGAGTGGTATCAGAAAAAAAAAAGTTGTGCAAAGATATTGAAAGAATAACACGTAATTTAGATACGATATAAAATTATTTTAAAATTATAACTAAATATTTATATCAAAATTATTTTTAGTGGATACAAATATTCTCCAAATATGCACTAAATCTCGAAGTCGCTCCTCCAAAACCTACTTTCATAATTGAGTTAGTGGGACGGTGAAGCTGTTGGAAATATG
>KE506632.1:76085-87170 GCA_000441515.1 Elaeis oleifera | reverse complement strand
GACTTCTGATCGAGATTCGTGGGCTCGTGTGGACGACTCCTAGAGACCGAACACATGTGTGGTTTGCAACATCATCCTCAAGTCCAGATCAGCAAGATTAGAACGTCTAACTTACAAGGTAATAGATCTGATCTATTGTTTAATACATACATTAGATGTAGTATAGAAATATGTTGATATGATCAACATGTAGTTCATACTCTATATATTTTAATTTTTGATTTAATGTTATGTAATAATCATGTAATAAGATTTTAGATCTAAAATTTTTTAGTTTAAAAATAAATTTTGATTTATTTTAGTCTTCCGCTGCCTGATCTTGAAAAAGTTTCAAGATCTAACCCTGAAACCCTAGATCTGGTTCCTTCAGATGCCACCAGTGCCGGCAAGTACAAACATGACATGTTCCAATCACTTTGGCACGAGCAGCGGTTTGAACAGAAGTTTGGAGGGTGGGTTGGCTCAAGTGGATGGACCCATGCAGCCACCCGCCACCAAAAAGCGCAACACGAAGTGTGCCACCAAGCCAATCAACATCAATCATGATGTCAAAGCTTGAGATAGTGAGCATTCCAAACCCTATAAACACTTAACTAAAATAAAAAATAAATAAAACATAAAGTTAGTATCACATACCAAGATTTGAAACTAGTGCATCCAAAATCTAGGCTATATCCATCGAAGAAGCAAGGGGTTCCATGGATAAAACAAAGAGTACAGGGCAAACTACGAAGCCTACAACATTCAATGTCAAGACTTTGGCATAATTTTAGAAGAAATTATATATTGGCAAAAATAATAGGGTATTAAATTGATGGATGTGGAGAGAAGGATTTTATTTTTAATACTTAAGAGCATATATAAAGGGCCTATAAATACAAATATATAGATCTAAATATAGAAAGAGAATAACAAGAATATGCCAACGAATAATATCCTAGGATACTTATTTAGATATATTTCTAATTAGGTCCAACCTTCCAACACTCCTCCTCAAGATGAGGCAAAGATATCATGAAACCCCATCTTGTCAACCAATCCAGAAAAAGAGGATAAACTAAGCCCTTTGGTCAGAATATCTGCCATCTAACCAGATGACTGAATGAAGGTAATGCAGATCTAATCCTGATTAATCTTCTCTTTGATAAAGTGGCAATCGATCTCGATGTGTTTGATCGTACTGTATTGAATTGCTCACAATCTCAATTGCCGTCTTGCTGTCACAATACAGTCGAAGAAAAAATTTGTTCAAGAGTTATAACACCTGAAGCAGCTTCTATAGCCAGAGAAGCATACATATACCTAGGGCCATTGCTTTGTACTCAGCCTTTGCCGATGATCAAACCACCACTGTCTGTTTCTTGCTCCTTCAGGTAACTAAATTACCTCCTATATATGTACAGTACCTAGAGGTAGACCGCCTATCATTCAGTGACCTAGCCCAATCTGCATCTGTGAATCCCTCTACCTAGAAGGTATTATGTCGGAAGAATAACAAACCACGATCAGGACATCCTTTCAGGCAGCGCACTACTCTGAAAGCTCCCTCCATATTAGACTCTTGTGGATCATGCATACTGATTGATGACACTGATAGCATAGGCTATGTTCGGATCTTGTATGTGAGAGATATATCAATCTTCTAACCAGTCGCTGGTACCTCTCTCGATCAACTAGAGCTCCACCATCTGCCACCAGCCGATGATTTTGATTTATTAGGGTAACAGCAGGCTTACACCCCAACATCCTAGTCTCAGAAAGCAAATCCAGTATATACTTCATTATGACAGAAAAATCTCTCTGGATGATCGTGCAACCTCTACACCCAGAAAATACCTTAGTGGACCTAGGTCTTTCACCTCGAATACTTGCTTCAGTTTTTCTTGAGTTGCTTAATCTTATAATGGTCATCTCCTGTGATTACAATATCATCAACATAAACCAAGAGTATAATTTTTTTTCTTAAAATACCTATAGAATAGAGTATCATCTGCATTACTCTGTCTGTATCTCATTCCTCTCACAGCCTGACTGAATCGATCAAATCAGGTGCGAAGAGACTGTTTGAGGCCATATAGTGAGCGCTTTAGCTTGCAGATCTTTTCAGCAGTTGCTCCAGTCTCAAATCCTGGTGGTATCTATATGTATACCTCCTCCTAAAGGTCTCCATGAAGAAATATATTTTCACATCCAACTGATATAACTCTCAGCTAAAGTTAGCTGCACATGATATCAACGTTCGAACAAAATTTATCTTAACTGTTGGAGCAAAGATCTCATCATAGTCTACTTCATATGTCTGAGTGTAGCCCTTTGCTACTAGTCGAGCTTTATATCTTTTCACCTTATCTTCTAGAGTCTGTTTTATGGTGTACACTCATTTACACCCCATAGGATGCTTACCAGCTGGCAAAGTAACCAGATCTCACGTCTGATTTTTAGACAAAGTATTTATTTCTTCTAACATCGCTTCCTTCCACTTAGGTTCCACCATAGCCTTTTGACAGGTGCTAGGAATATAGATGGAGTCTAAGCAGCTACAAAATATTGATAAGATAGAGACATATTCTTATATGAACATAGTTAGCTATATCATAATGGTAACGAGTAGGAGGAACAATTGGACAAGTATCCTTCTGCTTTGCAATAGAGATGTCAAGATCAGAATTGGAAGGAGTAGCTAGAATAGTATTACTGTTATGATTTGAGGACTCTGGAGAAGAAGCTTCAAACGGTGGAGGCATCTGGATAGTTGGTGGATACATACTGAACTTTTCAGCTATCTCAATACCAAGCTCCCCTTGGACATTATCACTACGATACTCCTCCTGGATATCAGAATATCTAGGAGTGCAGAGAAACTCTCCCAGAAGAAGTAATTTTGGTGTCCCACTATCTGATGGATGACTCCTAGAGTAGACTTCACTTTTTCGAAAAGTAACATCCATGGTAACGAACATCCACCGCTCAGGAGCATAATAATACTTGTACCCCTTCTAAGTAGTAGAGTAACCGATAAAACATATTTTAATGCTCGTGGATCCAGTTTGCCTACTGAGGGTCTATGATCCCAAGTAAATAAACACATCCAAACACTCTAGGAGGGACCATATAATCGGTAGTGTATGGAAGATTTAAACTAGAGTATTCTGAGAAGCATACGATTGATTAAGTATACAGCAGTTAAGATAGCTTTATCCTACATAAACTTAGAAACTTGCATGGTAAAAGTAAGGACTAGACTATCTCCAATAAGTGCCTTTTTTTTGCTCAGCAATCCAATTTTGAGCAAGAGTATCAACACAGGTGGTTTGATGAAGAATTTCATGAGTATGAAGGTACATACGAAACTACTGATTAATGTATTCAGTGCCATTGTCAGAATACAGAATTTAACCTTAGCACCGAACTGAGTATCCATCAGTTTATGAAACTCCTTGAAGTAGTTTAAAATTTCATTCTTCTCCTTCAACAAATATACCTAAGTTACCCAACTAAAACAATCAATAAAAGTAACAAACCACCTATGGCCCATAGTAGTAGTAGTGCTGTATGAACCCCATACATCAGAGTGAATTATAACAAAAGGTTCAGAACTTTTAATCCTAGACATAGGAAACACTCCCTTGGTGTATTTAGCCAACTCACAATGATCATAAACTAACAAGAATTTATTGCAATTATTAGATAGAGAATGAAATAAATGACTAAGAATAGAAAAAAAATATAACCTAGCCTACGATGGTGTAACACAAGTTCTGATACCTTCAGCAGACAAGGTATACCCCTTCAAAGAAAACTCCACTCTCACCACCTTCTAGGTAATATAGTCCGTTGTGCAGCCTACCACCCCCAAGTATCTTCTCCATTTTTAACTCCTGAAATAGACAATGAGAAGGCTAAAATGTGATAGAACAATCAAATCTCTAGTAATAGAGCTAATATAGAGTAAGTTTGTGAAAAAAATGGGATATACAACACTGATGATAATCTCAAACTAGGGGTACAATCAATGGATCTTTTTTCTGAAATAGAGGTAAAGGATCCATCAGTGATACGGACCTTGTCCTGACTTGAATATGGTCAATATGAAATGAAACTATTAGATGCACCTATTATGTGACTGGATGCTCTTGAGTCTATTATCCAGGAGTTGGATGTCCCATCTATACAATTAAATGTATGTGTTAAACTATATGGAGTACTTGATTGGGCAAAAAGAGAGGAATCAAGATATCTGTCTTGGTGGCTAGGCTGATCCAAAGCAGAGGATGTGGTGCCAGAGGATGACTCATACTTTTTATCATTCATCGAAGGGTCTGATACTTCTCTGCAAATAAGCTATATGTGGTGCCCTCAGTCTCATCAAAGAGATTGGCTTGGGCAGATCGACGACTATGACTCCAATCTGCAGTTCTTCCATGACTACCACTATTACCATGGTCTCGACTACCACATCCAGGCTGATTTGGGCAACCATGGAGATCCCAACACAATGTCTTGGTGTGCCCAGGCTTCTTGCAATGAAAGCACACCTTCTCATACAACTGCTATGGCTGTACAGTAAGAGCAAATCTTATAGGACTGTTGGATTCGGAGGTCACTTATCACCGTCTCTCCTCACTTAAAATAGTAGAGAAGACTTGACCCAGGTTAGACGATATATCTCTGGCTAGAAGCTAAACTCAACTCTGGATTCAGGCCATACAGGAAGTTCTGAACCCGTTCTTCCTCTAAATGCTTCTAGAACCCATCAATATCAATAGAGTATTGTCGAACAAAAATTCTATAATAATCTACTTCAGACCAAAGATGCTTCAACTCGGTGGCATACTTCATAACAGATAAATCCTCCTGACGGAGCTGACGTAATTGGGAAGGTATCTCAAAAGCTTGGACGAAATTCAGCTTCTGTGAAAACATCTGGGCCATCATCTCCCAGACCTCATGTGCAGTCTCTAGTAGCTGTACACTTTTGGTCACACTCTGTATCATGGTATTGAGAAAAAATGTCAGAACAACAAAGTTCTCCATTCTCCATTGAGCCACATCCTGCTCACCATTAACAGGCTTCCTCTTTGTGCCAGTGAGATATCCTTCCAAGTCTCATCCTTAAACAAGCAGAAGAGTGCTCCTCTCCCATTACAGATATGTCGTTGGGCCATCAAGTTTCACAAGCACATGAAAAGCATTCAACAATCCACTGTCTCTTGATGAACCATCAGATTCAGTGGCCACTGTAATAAGTCAACCCAATAGACCTTCAAGGTCTTACACAGTAATTAGGTTGGACATCTTCCAAAAAAAAATCACTCACAATCTCACCGACACTATCGATCAATCACCACATGCTCTTCAACCACAAACTTTCAAGCATCCAGCCATAAAATTAAATTTTTTTAGAAAAGAAAATCAACTATAAAAGAAGAAAGGGCTGACCTTTTGCTATCTTGATCCCATGGTTCACAGGGGAATTCCATTGGCAAGGAAGAAGCGGGGGCACCGAATTTGAAGGCGGGGGGGGGGGGAGGCCGTTGCTAGTGATCGGGGTGGATGAGGGAGGAGAGGGGGCTGGGGCAAGATGCGATGGATGATCGAGTTAGGAGGCGGATAGCGAGAGCGCCATTGTTGGTGATCGAGGCGATGAGAAAGGAGGGGTGGTGGCGGTGCCAGGGGCGATGGTGGGCAGTGGGGAGGGGAGGGGAGATGAGGGTGAAGGAGGGGAGGGGTAGCAGGAGAGATTAGGGAAAAGAAATTGAGGGAGATTATGGATTGGGTTTAAGGATTGAGGGATTTAGTATTTTGGTGTTGATGGGTTGGAGAGGAGGGATTGAGCATGGGATCAAGTAATGGAGAGGCAGTGAAAAAATTCATGATTTAGAACATGAGAGCTCTGATACCATGATGAATGTGAAGAGAGATTTTATTTGTCAATACTCAAGAGGGTATATAAGAGGCCTATAAATACAGATATGTAGATTCAAATATAAAAAGAGAATAACAAGAATATGCCAAGGAATAATACCCTAGGATCCTTATTTAGATACATTTTAATTAGGTCCAACCTTCCAACATAAATTAATTAGGATAATCTTGTATATCATGCAATAAGTCAAAATATTTCTTTATCTAGTCCAAAAAGCATGAAGAATCATATTGTTTAGGAAAATCTTGTGTATTTATAATAATTAAAAATCTTTCGCTATCAGTAAGATTATGCAGCACAAAAATAATAGAGAATGAAATTGACTAATTAAGAAATTCTTTCATACAGTACAACAATTCAAAATCTTTCCATTGCAGTATGAAAGTATATCATTTTTGTAAATTATTTCTTTAATAATGTTGACCCTATGTACTATAATACAAGCAATGAATTAATTATGTATGACCTTTTTTTTGTTAAATATCTAACCTCAATAATTTTTTATTGTATTAAGAAAGACTATCACTAAAGAAACCTTCAAAAGAGACTACAAGAAAAATATACTTTTAGAAATATAAAATAGTATCAAAATAATAATAATAATAAGAGAATCTCAAGAGTCAAGATAAAAATCTAGAGTCAAATATTCTTCCTTTCTTCTTTCTCTCTCTGTTATTTTTTTCTTTTTTCTCCTTTTCTTTCTTACTTTTCCCTCCCTCAAACACAGCCAACTACTCAACAGTACATCAATGCATGCAATTTGGCGACATGTGATATTGATGTCGGATGTCCTTCTGTTATGATGAAGCAGCTTAAGTCTTGTATACGAGCAAAGAAGTCGAGTTATTCTTTTATATGGAGTTCAAATGCTCGAGATTGTCATAACTAGAGCAAGGGAGTCAAGTGATTCCTCTCTCCTTTGTCATTGTTATCTTTTTTAATTTGGGTCACATGTATGTATATCATAATTATCAATCAAATTCTTTTGCCAAATGTCCTTGACTTTTTGAGGTGTCAAAACTAAGTTATGCTGTTCTTTTATAAATAGATCCTTATTGAAAGGATTCTCAGTCCACCATTCGATCATCCTCCACTCCCTTTACATCTGTGTTACTAAATGAATAATGGAGTTCAGATCGCTTCGAGAATTGTGTGGTGATGATCAAATAGCAAACTCGAGGAAGGGAAGGTGATCCTTCTTTCACATGAAAGATACAATATGATCTCTAAATAGGATGTATAAGAGCACACCTTTTAGCTGTGTATAAGAGTCTGGCTTGGATGCTATTTACATCTAATTTCAACCATCTAGCCAACAGTCAAGAGCATGCACTGACAGCAGGAGACGCTGTGGAAGCAAAAGTCAAGGATATAGTGGATCAAAGAGCACAACCAAAACATCAGATTCTTCATCAATTTACTATGATTTGGAGGTCTGCCAATCGTATCAGACAGTTGAGAAAGAGCAATGATAGAATGATGGATGATAGTGATAACATCAGGGATAGATTTTTTAGTTCTTAAGATCATGATAGATCGCACCTTTGGAGGGGACAATCCCTTCCAACGATCCAACCCATAACCCATTTCATGGATTAGAAGAATGAGGCCCTAACTCATCCAGTGTCTGTTGAGGAGATGCACGAGACCCTCTCATCTCTTAGGAAGAGTAGGATCCTAGGACTGGATGGGTTCCCCCGTTCTCTTCTTCCATCGGTACTGACCTATTATTGGGGGAGGTAGTGAAGGCAGTGCAGATGATCTTAATTCTAAAGGCCTTACAAAGGAATGAAAAAAGATGTTGATCACCATCATCTCAAAGACATCTGATGCATCTATCCCGAGGTACTTCAGACCGATCAACCTCTGCACTACTTTCTATAAAGTATTTGCTAGAGTCTTGGTTGGATGGCTAAAATCAGTTATGCAGAGCATGATGCTTTTGTCAGCGACCACTACATCATTGATAATTCTTGCTTGTCTAAGAGTTCATATATGAAATATGGTAAGCCTCCATTCATCGAAGCCTAATAGTGATCAAGCTGGATATGAAGCGAGCTTATGATTGGATGAGCTGATATTCATGCATCGAACGCTATAGGAGCTCAGCTTTTAGGATAGATGGATCGGATGGATCATGGACTATATGGAGACCCCAACTTTAATTGTCATTCTAATCAATGATGTCCTGAGAGAGTTCATTCACTCGATGGTTGGCTTTCTCAAGATTGTCCTTTTTTCCCGCACCTATTCATTTTGTATGCTAAAGCTCTATCCTAAGTGTTGATGATGGTAGTTCTGGGGTCAAACCTGGAGCCCTATTGGTCTATCCCTAGGGCTTAGCCATTTTCACACTTTTTTACAAATGACTGTCTACTCATTGACCGGGCCTCTATCTGGAATGCAAGGTACTTTACGACCATTATTGAGGCCTATTGTCAAATTTTTGGCCAGCTAGTGAACCTACATAGGTCTACAGTCATCTCCATCCCAAGATAAAGATCCAAGTAAACCAGGCAATTCGAGAGAGGCTAGAGATTCAGGAGTAGATCGAGATCTTGATCTATTTGGAAGTTTCTATCATAGGACAGTAAATTCGAAGGGCCAACTATAGGCCCATGGAGTAGCGGGCCTAGGATCATCTCGAGGGTTGGCAAGCCAATGCTCTTTCCATAATGGACAGGATAATCCTGGTGAGATTGATCCTAAGCTTCATTCCAATCTACCTCTTGGCGAACACGGTTATATCGAGCTCTTGTCTCAAGAGATTGGAGTAGTTGTCTCAGAATTTCTTATGGAGCTCCAGGCATGAGGGTCATGGGCTCCATCTGTTGTCCTAAGAGGTGGTCTGCTAGCTTGTGAGGAACAAGGGCTTTAGGATTCAATCTTTGTTGGTCAGCACAAAGGCTATGATTGTCAGGCATACAGTTAGATTTTTATCCAGTCTGATTGCTTGTGGAATAAGGTGATGAGGGCTTAGTATGGGGCATAAAGTCAGGGGGTCTCAAATCTGGGTTATTCATGGTGGCTCCATCTAGAAAGAGATTTGTGCCAGCACCCCAGCAATGCTGGTACAGATTAGATAATTGATTGGAGATAGAATATCGATTGATGTGAACAAAGATATATGAATTTTCAACTTGCTTCTCTCCCATTGGCCGACCTACATTAGTATGGAGGTGGATGACCATCTATGAGTATCTTTTTGATGGTCTGCTCGCTGATCAAATCCTCATCATTCTGATTTCCATCTATCAAAGCCAAAACTCGAGGGTGTGGGACTATTCATGTTGCCTAAGGCTCTCATAAGGGGCCTATCCAAAATGTGTAGGCCTATACTGGATAGGAGAATTAAGGTTGCTTGGATCTAAAGAGTAGCTGCTCATCCCAAGATGAGACTCTTTCTCTAGAAAGTTGCTTGGGACCGACTTTCGATGCATAGGACATGGAGCTTTCAGTTTCTTATCCAATCTATGGTTGGAGGATAAGTTTATGGAGCATATCCTCCTATATCCAAGGGCGAGATTGATTTGGAGAAGAGTGGTTGTCAGCCTTAGGAGATGAGCAACAACCCTTGATTGGACCCCTTACTAGATGCGATCCATCGAAGTACGATTGAGGGTCGATCTATACCTGGGGGTAAGATGGTGTATATCTCCTATCAGATCTGTCTATCCAAGAACAATCTGATCTTCGAAGCCAAAGTGATGTCTGCACGCTAGATGCTGGAAAGAGCCATTTGTTTAGCTGTGGAATATAGCCATTTCGATACTACCGATCTATCCCTTGATGCTTTCGATTCTTGAGACTCTTATGTTGCTCCTATAGCATTCTAAAAGATTTTTTGCATCTTTTGGGAGCCCCCTTATTTGGGGTTTGTCAAATTAATTATGATGCTAGTATCAGAGATGGCAGAAGTGGTGTTGGCTATGTCATCTGATGTCCGGACGTTAGATTGCTGGCGATGGGGGATCATATATTTTTAGGCTTTTATCTCAAAAATTAAGCTTCGAGCTACCTAGGCGAACATTATCTGCACTAGACAGGAGCTGCGGACGGAGAGAAAGTTTATAGAGGAAGATTCTGCCATCATTATCAGCTAGATCTGAGATGCATGAAATAACTGAAGTCCATCTGCTCCTCCATGAAATCTCGATTTTCCTTCATGATTTCATCACGATGTCTATTCAATATATCTTATGGGAGGTAATAACATGACAGATTGAATTGCATCTTATGTTGCTAAGCACATCGAAGATTGAACCTAGCGATAGGGCAAGGCTTGCCCATAGGTCCTACAAGATTTTTTTATTTTTGACTTTATGGGTTATATTAGAATGGCGTGATCTTCTGCTTGTACCAAATAAGGAATATACGCCACATGGTTCCAATTTGATGAAATCAAAGTAGGTAAGAATCATGTGATGACTCGTTGAATTAAGAAAGTTCGATAATGATAAATTATAACAAGTATAGAGATACAGATCTAAAAAAAAGAGTAGGCTGAAAATATAGGTCTTAGTCATGATCAACTACAATGCATGAAAATAGATTGAGATGACTAAAGAGATCTCAGGATAGCCTCGAATATAAAATTTTATCTCAAACAGAAAAGATATGATCTTCCGCAATATGATGGCTATTCAACTTTAAGAAGACATGTTTCCCAAGCATGATCCGAGCCGTAGGATGGGGCTCTAATCCACCCATCTCTGGGTCAACAACCAAAATGACAAACCATGGTTATGCACATGGACAAATGACAACCACGGAACCTTGTGGGCTGAGGCAACCTATACATCTAGGGTGTCTCTATAGATGACTAAACCTTCTAAAGACAATTGATTGAATATTCTACCCCTTAACAAAAAAAAAAAAGACAATTGATTGAATACACTACTCTCTAAACCCCCACCCCTCTCGAAAAAAAATCTGCATGCACCCTATGACTAAAAGTAACCAAAAATATATTTGGACACTAAGGATACCAATTTGTGCATACATCAGTATCCTTGTCATTCTTTTTTTTATTCGAAATACAGGTACAAATGTGTGTGTGTATATATGTATATGTATGTATGTATGTATGTATGTATATGTATACACACACACATACATATATATATATACATACATATACATAATTATACATATATACG
>KE506632.1:48393-74883 GCA_000441515.1 Elaeis oleifera | reverse complement strand
ATATATTATATATGTATGTATGTATGTATGTATGTATGTATATATATATATATATATATATTAAAAAAATAATGAGTGCAGATAGATCACTATCCTATCCATATCCGAATATTTGATTTTATTTATAATTTTATTATATAATATTTATATATTTTTTAAAAAAATAAATGATTATATTAATGTGCTATCAACTTGATTTATTATCCACTTTGTAATATCTTTAATTCTGTAGTCACAAAATTTAATTATCTGATTGATATTTGTATGTATGTTCGTATTTTTGATATCCAATTTCACATTTATCTAAAATAAATATGAATATAAATTTTTATATTTAGCTAATACCTATATTCTTATACGTATTTATCCAACCAACAAATATGGATACGAATATGTTAATATCCCACCGTCCAATTTCAACTCTACTCTTAAGTACTTAAGTTGACACGAATATACTAACATCCGATCTAATTTCAACCCGAACCTAGTCCCCTGACGGGTCAACATCCAACTCCTAAACGCTTTTACCCACTGATTCTAACCCTTGGTAACCCCTCCCACTCGATTCCATCGCACTACGAGCGTACTAAATGCCCTGATCCCTCTTGGTTTTGCAAACCTGTTCTTTTCCTCTTCCCTCACTCCGTTATGATGCCCCAACTCTCTTGGCACCAAGATCGAGCTCATCGGTGCTGCTCGATCCTCCTTGTGAGGTCTTCCTAATACGTGGCCGTGCTTGCTGACCTCCTAAAATGCTCCGAACCATCATTAATCCATCCATCGGTAGATTCGCACCAAGAAAAGGGATGAATCCTTCTCCGTGCGCAACCCCGTCCTCCGAAGTCACCGCCACCGCTGCAAACCGCAGCCTTTTCCAAATTCCTTGCATTTATCTATATAAACCTCATTAAGAAAAATGGAAACTGCTAAAATAACATATCTCAGAATGATGCTGCGCAATTATCTTATAGAAGTCATCATGCAGCATTTTTATGGGAAGTTTGTGTTGCCATTAACATGTAACAATTTATATGACAGATGTGAGAGCCTATCACTTTTCTCCATATCAACTCAAACAAAAGCAATGATTCAAATGCTGCATTTTAACATCCAGAATGCACACCAAACAAGTCCCAACTATTATATGAAGAGCTAAGGCTCTTGTATCAGTGGATGCCTCTAGAATACCAGTAGAAGGAGAGGATAGAGGGAAACCATTTTAACTTCTCACTGCTGCAATATATGTCAACACTCATAAAATGAAACATTATAACCTGAGCATCACATAAAAGCAGGAGCTTCCCACAATCAACCACTGAAATATTCAAGAAATAGTCATGATAAATAAAGTAAACCAAAGTTTTTTCCCAACAGCAACTCTGGTTACTCATCAAGGCCAAACCTGTAAACTAGCCGTGTTTCAACTTGTGTGGTATGATCAATTGGGTAAATACTGCTACGAGAATATGGTGTACCATAACCGGCATAAACTTTGTAAGCACCACAAATCATACCCTATACAAACAACTAGAAATTGTTGCGGATAGTGCAATTCAGCGGAATGAGGATGGCAACGCATGCAACATCATGAGCAACTTTAAAGATACTCAGTAATCATCGCCTCTTGAAATGACTTCTTTGCGAGTAGGTCGAAGCAAGATGGTGTGCTCAAATTGTGATACATAGCTTCCCTTCACGTCACACAAAGGTGGATATGGCTGCAAAAGAGAGTGCATTATAAAGGAATTAAGAGTTATGCTTAAATATCCATGGCAACCGACCAACCCAACTTCATATCAGCAGCAGAAATAACGATTTGCAAAAAATGTATAGAAACCTTTTATATAAGGTCATATTAGGAATGTACAGATCTCAAGGGTGTGTTTGGATCCTGGAAAATCCATGAAATTTTAGGATTGGTCATCTGATGACATCGTAATATCATGATATTGAATATTTCTACTGAATCATGTCTCTCCTTATCTGCAAACCTTTCCATTTTTGAGTTTTCTCTGACAACCAAACACCTAAAAAAAATCTCCACTTTTAAATTCAGACATTTCGAATCATTGAAAAATCTAAAACCTCCAAATGCCGGCCTAAACTTTTAAATTTCATGACAGTTTCAAGGTAAAGCCGTAGCAGCAATATATGAAATTCAGCGATATTAATCAACAAAGTTTTGGAATGGTGACATCTATAGAACCTGAATAAAGTGAACTAACTAAATATAAGATTTGCATATTGGAAACAAGAAAAGCACAAGACAGCAGGTACGAATTTAAGTCTTATTTTCTTCTGTAAAATTCTTGGCAAAGGTCCAGGTTGAGACACTTCTCAAATAATGTTACACCCAGTGTGCTACATTCCTCATTGACAGTGCAGCAGGTACTATATATACAAAAAGATTTATAGCTTTTATAATCTATGGAAGAAAAGTGGCCAATAGAACATGTAAAGCATCGACTCATGCTTTGCTATTAGTTAAGCACAATGATGGTAACAAATGATCTTTAAAAAAAGAAGAAAAAAGTGAGATAATCGACAGCAGTAAAATTACAACTGCATGTCGAAATTCAAATCTCAAGCATTAAACATTACTTGATTTGAAAAATAGATTATTATTACTTCTCTTAGGATTCATTGTGAACAATAAATGACGTTTAGAGAAAGTAGTCAGAGTAACAATTGACATATGTAATTGGAAAAACAAGAATGAAAACTATTTGTTTAGATGCATCTCAAATCAATTTCTGAAATGTAGCATAGAAACCAGAAAAATGGAAGAGGCACATTTCTATACCATCTTTCAAAGAACAAAAAGGACTACCATATCGCACCAACATGTAAGAAGTTACTATGCTACAGTATGAAGCTATGTAATAGTTTAGGTACGGAAGTGATGAAGACAACTACAAGGCTCATCCCTTAAGCATCTTGGAGAACTCATTTGACCTCATTCTTGACATATAAGCTTTTTATACCTACGTCAAGCTAAAGTAATTATTCTTTATGTAAGAATAAAGGAATCCCATTCAGTTTCCACCACCTGGAAGAGACATTTGTATTGGAGGGAGTTAAGTTCGTACATACCAAGTCAGGAAGGTTTAAAAATCAATTTATCAATAATTGATAAATAAAAGATGTCATGAGGGCATATTGATAATTTGAAAGCATAAGAATTACAAGCATATGTAGAAAGATTCGTGATTTCTTCCACTGCAACAGACCTATAAATAACACAGAATGTTTTATCATCAATCAAATAGAAGTACTAACTGCTGACACTTCAGGGAATCCTCAATGTATACCATATATTGATAAAATAAAGATGGCTGACAATATTAGACCAAGCTTTTATGCTCAACTGTACAAGAGGACAAAGGTAAAATGCTTTAAATTAGTCAAAAGCAATACAGTGGGAAGGCATTCAAATCAGGACCTGATGAAATTTAATTTCCTCAACCTATATCTCAATCAGCTAATTATTCACATTTAAAGCCACAGTCATCATCACAGCAAGCTTCACGCAATCAAGCCAAAGCAATGTCCATGATGCAAAAAAAAAAAAACAACAGGTATGCCATCATATATACCTGAACAATACCAGCATCACACAAGTTCTTTAGTGCCATGAGATATTTAGTCTCTCCAATGCGGTCTAAGTAGCGCCGGCAAAAGGCCAATGTTGAAAATGCTTGTTGATTGTTGCAAGAAGCTGCTTTGCTCTAGGCAACCTTAATGGTACGTGTCCTGCATCAAATTTTTCATGTAATGGCTGCATTCCAGGTCCTCCCTGACATATCCCTTCCCTGCAAATAGCACATCAGGTGTGTTAACATCTTCAAGTATATATTATCTGTTTGAGTGCAACCGTCAAGTCCATTTAGGCTGACACAAGCCAAACATTTTGTTCGTCAGCAATTTTTGCATGTTTATATTGAACTTGAGCTTATGCTAACCTAATTAATGCCAGAATTCTACGCTGACACCGATTAACTGGAATGGTCGTTTAATTACAAAAGAATTAATTAACTCATGCCAATAACTACAAATCAATTGCTATTAAATAAATCCAACTGGTCAGAATATTCGCTAACCATGAAGAAAGTTCCTTATTTTTGGAGTGTAGCTTACAATGAGGGAACAAATGTACCATCTTACCTGTTGATGCAAAAGTCTCAATTGCGAAAAATTCACCCTCCTCCATCTTCGTTTGCTCGCCACCTTTTACTATAGGAACAGATTTCCCAGCATGAATTTGATATGGCCCAATGCTGTGTCCATTCAGGTTCCGTACACTTTAACTGGCAAGAAGAAGCAAAGATGCATAAGCAGATTGCACATATTAAAGAACAAAAAAATTGCTTTGACAATTCAATATCATCAAATAAGGCAACAGATGACTGATAGAGTTAAGCTAATATAATCAAGTTACAGTATAGGCCTGCCACTCGTCAATTTGAAATGTTGCTATACTTGATATTAGTGAAGTATAATGTTCTTGCATAAGATCAAATGTGGGAAGGAAGTCTTACACTCAACTGCCAATCATGTGCTTCATACCAAGAAAATTATTTAAACAAAAAGAAAGATCCAAGAAATACTGTCAACATCCAATAATTCAAGGCAAATGTCATACAGAACAGTGAAAACAGTATCATATGCTATAGGATGTCGTACCTTGGTACACTTTTCCATTAATTTCAACTTCATATGATTCCATAACCTCTTGGATTGCAGCACCAACATCACAGAGTCTTACATCTACTCCAGATTCCTAGACATGTAAATGTAAGTATAACTATTACAATATAAATTAACACGTCATTTTGTACTGAAAGTCCAGATTCCAGCAACTTCACAACCTATAGAAGTTTCCTTCCATAAAATTCAGAAATAACTCCCAAACATTGTAATGCCATAAATGATGAGAAGCCAATATCAGATTGAACAATTTTAGGATACCATAGTTTCTTATACCCACCGATTTAGTCATATGCTGCTTATATTAACTTCCTGCTGCACATTTAGCAAGATTCTATGTCTGCCCACTTGGCACAATATGCTTATTGTGCTCTACCAAAATGTGACTCGGCAAACATGAGTAAGGAAGAAACGTGCTGTTAATGGATATTAAAGAATAAATGTCTTACAAGGAAGATGTTTTGTCCTCCAGAATAACCATGCTAGAAAGCTTTCATATTGATTACAGACATCTAGTAGACCTTTGCTGTGTATATTTTATTCTCAGCAGCATATCATCTGCTATGAATCATTTTTAACATGCTTTAAAACTTCTGCTAATCATCATTAAAAGAGACAAAACCACATAAATTAGTAACAGCACACCAGAAATTAGCATCAAATAACATAAATACAAAAAAGATGAAGTTCTCAAATGTAATGGATATTCAAAAATTCAAATAATAAGCATCTCAATGTGCATTAACTTTTATAGTTGAGTATCACAGCAAATGAGACAAACGCTATAGAATGGAGTTGGTGAGAAATTCTAGGTTCCAAGTAAAGCTGATCATGGACCGGGCCTCAGGCCTAAACTCTATTTTAATCGGGCTTCCGGCTGGGCCTATGTAAAATTTGACATTTTCTGGACCCAAGCCCGGCCCATGATCAGATCTAGTTCCAAGTCACTTCATGTCAAGATATGAGATGCCATGGTAATATGTCTGTGTAGCAAGGTCACAGTACGACTTTGGTTACTCCTGACCATCAGTACTGATGCATGAATTAAAAAAGTTTAATAATATAGAACTGCCACATTTGCTGTTTACATCTAAACAGCACTTTAGTGGATTTACAACTTCTAAGTTCTCGAATAAGAAGACAATTAATAAACATCAAAGTGTAGCTGCCAACCCTTAATATTCCCAACATGAAAGCGAGTGAGATTGTGTGGCCTGTCTCTGCACTTACAAGTTTATAAGATGGTCTTACAGAAATCCTCCAGTTTGGTAAGATACTATTTCTGTATTGGCAAGTTTATTGAGTGTCTTTTAAATGAAATTTTATTATATATAAACTCACCAGTGGAATGCTCCTAATCATGCACATGCCAATCCAACTCCGACCTACCAACCTAACCCAACTCATGCAGGCACATGCCCACATCTACACATAACCATCATAAACAGGCATATTCTCAATTGTCTATCTAACGAATGCTTCTTCACAAACAATCTGACAAGGTTGACCATCAATGATCCCACACTTGCAGTTAGTACTTCAAAAAGGTTCATTTTACTAACAGAAGTCCCTCAAAAGGTTCTATTTTATGTGGGCAGATGGTGCATGGTGGTGCTTGTTTGAGCATTTCAACCTTAGAAATAGTGCCAGTGATCTGCATTGCAATCTGGCACGTCATTGCACCATTCTCAGTTTTGCTTGTGGCCCAGTGCACATAGATGCATACTTTTTGACACGTCATCACTTGCTTGCTCCGCCATCTTCTCCTTGACTAAAGATTGTTTGGCTCATGGATTATGTACATGTATAAATTAGGAGTTTTGCCCTCTATGGTTTGTGATTATCATACTTGTGTATTTTGTAGCAAGGAGGAAGAGAGCTAACAATTAATTTTGACAATGGAGAAAGTATTGGATGATAATGACTTAGTTTCCCCATCTGGAGCAAGGTAACATAAAGTAAATGCAATCCTGGTAGGAATATCCCTGGAAATGAGTTCTCAAGCATAAATCAATCACTTATATGCATGGGAATTTGTTGAGAGAGAGGAATATATTTCTAAACTTACATCTTGTAAATGTGCTAACAGAGAGCTGGCAACTTGCAAGTAAAGATGTTTGCAAGATTTTAGGGAGAAATTAAGACTAATGCTATGTGCTACAAAGGATGATGGTAATAGCTCTAAGAGAATGTCAGAAAGGAAGTTCTATTAAAGTAACAAAATGAGCCCATAGGCAACTTCAAATAGAAGCTTAACAGAACGGTTCCTGCAGAACTCAAAATCTGAAATCCAAAAGTTTCGGTTTCATCTGGAACTCACACAAAACCCAGGCCAATATCACAGTTCCAGCACAAATTTACTTATGCTGATTTATTTTATAGGGCAGGTTGTGCTATCATTTAGTCATTGTTTGTTTATTTGAATCTAAAATGCCACTTAAACTCTCAGGTGCTTCCAATTTTCTATAGATTTTGTAAAATTTGACTAGAGGAAATTCAAGAGAAATATAAAATAGTTGAGTTTTGAGACATCTAAACAAGAATTAGTGGAGTAGATACGCAACTCTTTAATAATAGTCATAAGATTTGAGTTACAATTTAAGACATTTAAAATTTAAACTAAAATTTCCTGTGTAGGGTGTCAAGTTATAAATCTAAAAGCTCATACTATTTTTTAATTCATCTCTTCTTGAATTTTTTCGATTGAGAATCTTCATGCTTAAATCTTATAGATTACTCAAATCTTGAGTTTTAACTCAAGTTCTTTCAGAGTTTAAAACTTATACTCTTCTTGTTTGTTTCTTTTTCTTGGTGAAGGCTTCAGGCTTTGCATGCCACTTCAAGCCTAAGTATCATATAGTACTATAATCAAACAGGTGTGAAACATGTGATGGGAGGCTGTGATCTTCTACTTGAAAACTACATATCCCAGCCTCAAGTGTAAGATTATATTAAGGAACAAGTGATGCAGGGCCCACGCCAGCAGCTCTTTTCTTCCTAGAATTTTTTGGTAGATATAACAAAAGAGGTTGGTGCATTCTTAAACAACCAAAACATACAAACATCCAAAATAATAAAATGTCTTGGAAAAAAAAATAATGCCTGCTATATTGTCTCAGCTTCTTTTAGATATTTATCTTCTCTATTTTTCTTTCTACTATCCTAATTCTTCAAATTTGCTTTTTCTTTTATTTGCTAAACTTAAATTTTTTTAAAAAAAATCTCAAATTAAAATGATCAGAACTACCAAAACCGAAACCCAGTACAGCCAGCAAAAACTAAAAATGAAACCAAGTTTTCAAAAACTGTGCTGAAAAGTGAAACAATGAGTTTCTCAAAATTGCCTTGGCCGTAGACCTGAATTTGAAAATTGAAAAGGAAACTTCAAACCATGTTATGGAGAGAGGATGGATGTGAACTGAATCATATGGTGAGATTGTGGATTTGCATGGAAATAAAGTGAGATGGTCATAAAAAATGGGAGTACCAAGGAAACATAATACTTGGTTTGATTGGACTTGGTAAACGTTGTGTCAGCCAGACTTGGGTACATGAAACAATTAGATTGATCAGACTATGACATCTTGGTTCGGCATGAGTAAAACCAAACCTAACAAATGATAGAAAAGAGAATAATGCTCATAAAACATGGGAGGACACCAACAAAATCCAATACTTGATATGATAAGGTTGTGTCAACCCTACTAAAGTACATGAAGCCATTAGGCTGACCAAAGTTTGACTCAACCTCAATCTTCGTTAGACATATGAGCGAAACCAGGTCTAAGAAATGATAGAAAAGATAAGGCATGACAAGGATATGATGATTTATAGACCTAATACTGGTGTCATTGCATAAGCATGAGTCATCTTGTCGTTGGTCTTGGCCATTGTTAGCATCAAGTGAAGGACATGGATTTCCATGTAATTTAAAAATATTATGAAGTACGGGAGAGAACAAGATGAGTGAAAAAGAATAGTAGAATACTTATGGTATGTTCACCATTTCTGCACATACATGAAGCCTCTACTAGATTAAGTTCTGGGCAAACAGCTAACTCAACACTAAATGGTCATGTTTTCATAGCTTGAACTAAAAATAATAATGATCACCATGGAAGAATCATAAAGTCAGCTGAACAAATAGGACAATGTCTATTGCTTAGAGTAATGGTTATTGTAGTGAAACCAATGCATGCAAAACATATAAATTGCTACACATTTCAAAATTGATGACCTGCTAAAGAGACATCTGCTAGAACTTTGAACTGCTAACATACATTCTCTGCATTGCAATTGGCACTTGTTTACACATTTAAGTACAGTCAATATCAAAAAAAACTTTATTGAGAAAGGGCCAGCTAAATTTCTCAAGAAAGAGAGCAACGCAAAACAAGGTGTAGTTGAATACTTTAACTCCAGTATTTGTAGCTTCCCTTGAAGCCTCAAGCAATGGATTAAACATGGGATTAAATGCCACTGTAAATGCACAATCAACAATATGACCTGAAATGACAACAAAATGCCGTATTCAGTTGGTAAAGTGAACAGCCACAAAATTAATTATAAAATCATATTTGTACAAAGAGTTAACATATGAACATTAGAAATGTGGCTATGTAGAGGTGCAGATGTAAACAGCAAGAAAAAAGCGAAAGAATACATGGGTATTACCATCAACTTGGGTTCCAAAGTCTAACTTCATCACATCATCATACTGAAGTACAGTTTTGTCACCAGAGTTTGGAGTCCAATGGGCTGCAACCCTAGTTAATAAGAGGTAGTTTGTTCAATAGAAGGACAAAACTAGTAAATAAAGAAGACGTCAAAAAGACTATTACCAATTTAAGGAACATCCTGTTGGAAAAGCAATGCCTGCTTGAAGACCGTTCTCCTTAATAAGTTTCCGAACCATATCTTCCAAAGTTTCACACAGGTCGGTCATTAAAATTCCAGGCTTTAAAATACTCCTTATATATTTCCGAACCTAACCATAAATTACAAGAATTGTGATCCCTAAAATGGACAACCTTGAGCAACACATGCTTTCAAGGCCAATCTAAGTATATTATCATAAACTCAGATAATCAAATGTAAATACATGTGACCATCAGAAACCATTAATAAGAACTCTAACCTGTCTATGAACTTCTGCTGCACGGCGAACTGCATTATACATGGGTTTTGTAGCCGTTCCAATTCCCTCTTTCTTCGGAAGTTGTCCTCCATAAGTTACTGGTTACAAACACTCCAACTTACTGATGAAAACTTCGAAAAGAAGTGCATGTGAAAGTGTGGTAGAAAATAACTTCAAGCAATTGTTAAATGTCACATATATAGATACAAATATAAGAGATTTTCCTAAAAAATACAATTATAATTTTTTACCAATGTGTCCCTCAAACAGAAAAGCACAAAAAATGGGTGAAGTCTTCAAAGAAAAGAGGGATCTGAGCATAATCCACAATCGGCCTGCCTCCTCAGTCCTCCATGCTTCACTTCCCAAAGCTCTCTCTCTCTCTCTCTCACACACACACACACATCCCACTTTATTTAAGGCACCCAAACCTCAAGGAATGAAGATAGTGCACCATAGACAAGAAACCAGGGACCTTCCCTATGGGTCAAAACTTAAAGCACAAAGAGGTGGATCTCAGTTTCTTGATTGTGCCTCATCTTATGCTCCCTGGCACTAAGAATGTTGTGGCGTAACTCCTCTTTGTATGAACTAACCTCCCGCAAGTTGTAACAAATAAAGATGCTCTCTTAAGCAGCATTTTACATACTGAACCATCTCAGGCAGCCTGCAGACCTGGGTATGGTATCGGATGGCATGGGGCTTGATACACCCCATATCAACATGTTATGGGTGTTGTGCTGGCTCCAACAGTGTACCATGTGTTAGTACGGGAGAAACTATATTATGCTAAACAAGGCCCGATACCAAGACTTGAAACATTGCTCCGGAGTGTTTTTATAATGTGTATACTGATGTTGTTGCAATGATTATCTACTTCCAAATGCAAATTCTTGTGCAAGTATCACAGTGTTAATCAAATAAAACATCAATTATCATTCTATCAGTAATTCGAGAAAATTCGCCACCTTAAAAGCACCTAAAGCACAGGTAGAAATGTTAAACTATGCTTAACTAATAATGAGTTAAATGTGGTCGCCAACAACCAAAGAATACAATAACTCTAAAATTAATTTGTTGATGCTCTTTTGTGTGGTAGCTTCTAATTTTGGTCAGGGATAACTGATACTTTTCTTTATTTTGTTTTGGGGGTTTTGTGCAAGCCCTATTTTTATGGAGCTCCCCCAGTTACTACTTTTACTACTGAAAGAACTATTGCCATTCACTTAGGTAAAGTGCGTGTTCATATAGAGCATGAACGATGATGTAAAGGTGGATTCTACGTGCAGGTAGCAATGTTTGTGTACGTGTGTGAGAGACAAGGACGATAGGAGGTGAAACCAAGCATGTTGGAGACTTAACCCATCCTTTAAATGCTATTTTTCTATTTCCTTTTTTGGTTCTTGTGATAAAAAATTAGGGATCTCCTTTTCCATTTTCTAACATGGAGAGGATTGATGTGGCAATGGCGACCCTGTAATGTGAATAAATTATAAACCATTATTCTTCTACAAATAAAATTCAAAAATAATAATTTTAGAAAATTTTGAAAAATAATTATTTGAACATTTTTATTAAAGGACGTTTAAAGGTTGAACAAATTATTATCAACCAACAAACACATTTTGAAAATGTAAATATAAAACCTTACTCCATCTACTAGGGTTTATAAGAAGGTAAAATGCATGAACATAGGACTTGAAACCTCATTATCAGCCTTGATTTTCCATCCCCTCTCTTACAGCAAAAGGTCTAGCTTAGTTGTGGATACAACAAAGCTTAACAAACTTTTTCCAGGATAGACAACAGACAGATGATAAATCAATTTAACTTAGAAGTCCCTACACTCTAGAAATCATTATCTTTGACTCCTCCACAGACCATCAACAATTCTCTCTCCATACCACCATCCTATCAGGAACCCTTATCCATCTTCCGCGAAATTAAATGCACTTGCATCAACAAAAAATGTTCCTTGAAATTGCATAATTTGTAGCTGATGATCCATGAAAGAGTCCATGATTTAAAGATGTTTGGTTAAGAATAGCTACAACTCACAATCACTCCTCACCCTTCCTCTGTGTCCTTCCCATCATGTCTATAGGTATGCATGTTCATAATACAACTAAGTGCAAATGCCTCTAATACAACAAGAAAAGATAACCAAGATCACAAAATCAACATTCAACTACCGTAATATTGCAATCAAGTAGAGAATGTCTTTTCCATACATTTAACTAATTTGTAGCACATATTGTAATCATCCATTATAACATAACATCATGCAACCCAATCAAGTATGCAAGCATTCAACCTCATTCTTGACTTTGTGGTATCGTAGTGATTAAATGCCTGATCTATCATTCTTTGTCAATCCAATTTCCTCTTTCTATTGCACTTTCCTTATAGCATCCACCTCTCCTATATTTATTCTTGCGCTCATCTTTGCTTTCATAAATTCTAACAGGGACGTCACCAGAAGCCTCACACCACAACCCTCCACCTCCAACCCAATTTTTTATCTTTTACTAGAAAGTTATACAATCTATATCAAGCATCGACATCTCGATATTGGACCCTGTATTGGCACTATCCTATTATAGTGTCAATACACAATACGGTATGAGATGACGAGGTAAACTAAGTGTTGGTACGGTACGAGATGGTGAGGCATATCGAGTGTCGGTATGGTACAAGACTGCATGCCAATTTAGTACTATACTATATGGTATGCTTGGTATGGTATGATACCGACTAGGATGGCAAACCTTGATCTAGGTAATAAAACAAAAATTCCAAAGACTTAGCTAATTCTGTAGTAGTTCAAAGATAACGAGAAACCATGTTGCAATACCAAATAACATACAAAGCTAAAATTCTTGAGGATTTTTTGGTTCCTTCCTTCAAAGTTGGATGTAACTCATACAACTTAAGGAAAACATATGGAGTCTTAAGTTATTTGGTAGCAAAGAAAATAAACATTAGTTCAGGAACAAATCAGCATATGGGAATCTTTTATATAAGTGCTTTTCTGAAAACTCGACATAGAATGAGGAGGTTTAGAATTTTGAGTAGAAGAACTAAAAAACCATAAATCTAATTATTTTCTTTGTATTTTTCACATATCTTCTCTATTCTCTTGCTCTATACATCAAATATACATATACTAGAATGGAGGCCCTGCTTGTGCAAAGATCTCCATTCATCACATGGACACCAGATTAATAACGTTATTGGTAGAGCTCTTTATTTTGAATAACAAGTAAGGCTCTCATTTAGCATGGTTCTTTATCAAAATATAAAAATATAATATCATTAATAAAAAGCTAATTAGCTTATCAAACCGTATTAAATAAAGAAATTTCATTAGCACTACTAAATTAATACAAAATTCATAATATTATTAATAACTATATTTTCTTAATATATGTTAATGTTAATAAAACATTTTTCATTAGTACCATACCCGCCCATATCCCTCTTGGGTCATTAGGTTACACTAATATTTTATTAATTTCTATTGCATTTTTATGATCATGATCTTGCTTAAAAGTGAAAGTATAAACCACCAATGACCCTGCTATATTGCATTTAAATATCCCCTAGATACAATACTTTGTATTTCTTATTATATGCAGGTTAAGATTATGATCTCACTATTTTATAGCAATATATTATTTATTATATCAATAGATATACATATACTATTAGAATTTTGTATAGTGATTGTATATCATAATATTAATATCAAAAATTCATTTTAGAAAATAACTAGGCTCTTAGAATCTTGTAAAGTGTTTATATATTATAATATTAATATCAAAATTTATTTTAGAAATAATTAGGCTCGTATATCTATGATATTATTCTATTTCTATTATATATTCTTTTATATCTGTTGTGTATTGCATTTCAATAACAGTTGAAAACAGGAGAAATAACTGCACCCGTCCATTGTGTAGGTTATATTCTAGTCATTCTGTTATTCTGAATGCTATTTTGCTACATCTTCAAGTTCATCAGCTCAAACACCTTGTACTTAAACAATTAGTCAGCATTTTACTGGAGTTCCTTCATGCTCTTCTAGATAATGTGCATAAGGATTGCCCCATAACACATCATCTAAGCAAGAAATTGACACAGAAATAGACTCAAATGCTATATGAAAATGAATAAAATGAAAGCAAGGTATGTATATTGGTTTATAAGATTAATTAGCAGCATGCTTAATTAGAATATACAAACATTCCCTTGCAAGGTTATACCTCACACATTCCTAGACAAAAGAAGCAACAGGTACATCAACAAATCCTTCTAGTGATCCACATGTTAAAGTGTACTGTCACTCATACTATTGCACCTAGCCAACTAAAAGCCCTCATATATGGATGACTTGATTCGACAAACTCTTCAACACCAATACTATTCTAAACTTCAATGAATCATTGATATTCAATAATGGAAAGTTTCGCTTAGTAATAATTTCAATGATCTAAATTCATCAAACAGATGATAAGATTACCTGCTAAAGGTTCTGAGCAACTAGGTGGATTTCCTAAATTTCATATCAAAGATGTTTCTTCAGTTGATCGGGTGCCAGTTTTATATTGAGGCCAAGTGTTGAATGGCAATGTGAATCTTTTATAAAAGTCAACTGTTGAGTTTTGGAGAGAGGAAAGCTACCTCTAGATTTGGTGAGAGGAAAGCTACCACTAGAATTTAAAGAATTTGGATGGCTTGCATGTCAGGGATGGGCAATCAATACCATTACCCAACTAAGCATCAATATTCAGCTATCCACTTCCATACACTGTAGGTATAAGCAAGAACAACCAAAAAATGGTATACCCACTTCCACGTAATCAAATAGGCAGCATTAATCAGCTGCTACAAGGTTAAAATTTATAACTTCATGTTCGTAGGATATCATTGACAAACACTAACATGATTTGTAGATGAACAGGAATTCTTCATCAATAATACATAACCAATATAACAGAAGAAATAATTAAAAGAAATATAATAAGTAATGAAACTCAATAATCAGGTCAATGAGATTTAAAAAGCGGAAGTCTTACTTGCCAAGAAAGCATATGGAGAAATATATATGTCATTTTATGCGGTGCTCTTTACAAACAATAATCTGCAAGACAATATGCTTACTCATCCTTATACTGTTGGATTTCACCCTCAGGAAACTCCCCAGATGGGAAAAGTTCATCAACAGGGACTGATGGCGGATCAGTCTGCTGAAGAGATTCTTTCTTCTTTCTGTAAAGGAGACAGGAATTATCAAACACATGCATATCTGGAGCTTTAAACATTTAATAGTAAGGTCACACAGAAACATGTACTTGGTTCTGCTTTTCTTTTCTTCTTCTTTGTAGCTTCTGGTTCCAAGATTTATGAAAACCAGGTACCAAACAATGCATGCAAATCATAGTCTTGTATTAGTTCAGAAAGGACATATAAGAACCAAAATAGAACATCAAACAGATAGTTAAATAGCATCTACAAACAAGGATGTGATCATAGACATCAAGAAGTAAACTCGTACAATTGACGTTCTATTATCTCTGAAGCACAAAGCTGAAAATCTGGATTCAGGAAATTGACAATTTTTTATGCCAAGATTTATGCACATGGTTTTCATGCATAAAGTTTTCATTGGGGAACAGTTTGATATAGAACTTGTCATAATTGTTGCAATAAGCCATCAGACCACCATAGTGTAAAGCCTACTTCTTCATCTTTGCCAACAAGAGCAGCATCATTTCTTAGAAAAGAAAGGAAAAACTTCAGCACATGAACCCATAACAATTAGGTTAAAATATCTGTGATTATCTCTCAATTCTTCCGTATGATAGATCCAAGATAGCAAAACATCTACTGGCCATCCAATTACCTAGAATGTCATCTGAAAGTTATCCTACTTCAATTGTGTTTGCTTATCCTTTGTTTAGTTTGAATGATTACACTGTAACAAATCATGCTATCCCATAATCACTTTGAACTCACCGAACTGAAACCCTGCCTAACCCAATCAAAATATGTGTTGGATTCAGGCTGGGCATCTAGACCGAACAGGCTGACAAGATTTGTTCATCTAATGGAAAGTAAGATCTAAGTCTCCATACTCTCAGTCCAGCTTAGAGAGCCAATGGTCAAACTCCCAACCTGTCCAGACCAAGTCTCAGACTCCCAATTTTGTTGGTTAAATTTAAGAAAAATGAGGATCACTCTTTTATTCAATAGGATGGATTTTTACTGGCTTACTCTTTATTACTTGCTCGTACTTTGTATTAAGCAAAATCTATTTCTTAACTCTAACTTGCTTCTGTTTTTGCATGGTTTTAAATCTGGTGACCCCTAGCTGACCCAAACCCAAGAGGTTTAGTTATGACCCACACCCAAGAGGTTTGGTTATGGATATGCATTTTCCACCCATTCAAAATCCAAGTTAATTTTGGTTGACCATTTTCCAATGCATTGAAATGAACTGTCCCAAACCTAAACCCAAACCCAAATCAGCCCTGCCAAATGTCAAGTCTAACATAAGTTCATACAATAACTTCTTTAAGAACAAAATTACGCATCATGGAGAGTCAATCATAAGCTTTCCCAAACACATAGATGACCTCATTTCCTCTTTCCACTAATAGTGAGAGAGAAAATAAATCATTATGTTGCCATCCTACCATAAGCAAACTGCTACATGGTCCAAGTGTTAGTTTTTATGCTCTTTTATCATCCTCTTCAGTACCTTAATAGAATTATTTCGACAATATACATTGCAAGTCCCATGCCACTATCTCAATTTTCTTCCATTTCACTCCCATGCAATTCCACATAAAAACCTGTTCCACTAGCATGTTCTCATTTAAAAATTTCCAGATATACTCTTCTTATCCATCCTGCATCTCACCATAGTCACTAAAATTGTATGCACAAAATGGGATCGATTTATTTGAACTTTTTTCTGTGATTTCTTAATATCCTCACTTTCTCAAGTGTCTAGCCTATCATATAGATTATTTTAGCATGGATAGTTGAATGAGCAATGCCACATGATGTTGGATATTGGTTGCCCAAATTTAGGTGCTTCAGGCCTAGCTGCCTAGGCAGCTCCTATTTTGTGAATAGGCCACCCAGAAGGTGCCCAAGCAGACTATCTAATCTTCTTTGAATTAGAACTCTTGTCATGCCTTAAAAAATTGACATGATACCCTAATATTTGAATGAGCAATATGAATCAAGAACAGCCATAAATATACTCTTGAACACTTTCAAAAGAAAGTCAACTAAGCTTAATCTCTTAGGTAGTGTTTGGATGCCCCAATTCTGGGTGGAATAAGGGCTTATTCCATCTTATCCCCCCAAACAGGTGAAAAAGGCGTAGTAGGCCACCCTAGTTTAGCAATTCCAGTCAACCTCCCTTATTCCCATCTATCCTGGTTTAGCTATTCCATGATGGACCATGAAATAACTTATTCTAGATCTTTAATGAGCATTAATTGCACTTTATTCTAGATATATGAAATAATGGACCATTAATTGCACCTTATTCTCGGTGGAATAGCAGATTTCCAACCAAACAGAAATCTGGAATAATAAGAATGAATAGCTATTCTCTAAGAATTCATATTCTTATTTCAGGAATAAGAAAAGGATATCCAAACACTACCTTAGCTACCTAATTAAGGTGTAACCATCAAGATCAAGGTTCTCAATTCCGATACTGGTCGCCGTTTCGATCGGCCAGCGACACGGTTAGGTACGGTTCCGTACCAGATCGGATCGAGGCAAACCGACAAAGGAAGGGACGTTCCGAGGAAGAGAGAGAGAAAAAGAGGAAGAGAAAGAGAAAGGAAGTGAAAGAGAGAGGGGGTCCGCCGAAGAGGCCGTCGGCTGGCTGCCGTAGCCGTCGGGCAGCGTAAACGCCGTCTGCAGCTCCACAGTATGAAACAGGGGCGATCGTCCCTATTTCACAGGTTTTTTTAAAAAAGCTCAATAACAATGAAGCCAGCAATGGGTTTGCCGGCTTCACTGTTTCTAGTCTTTTCTAAAAAATTTAAATAATGAGCCAGCAAATTGTTTGCCGACTTCACTATTTTTAATTTTTTAAAAAAATCCTATAAAGTGAAGCCGGCAAACGAAATGCCGGCTTCACTGTTCTTCTTCCCCTTTAAAAAAGGGCCAATGCCCGCCGCTTCCACGACTTCGCCCATGCCACTTTCGCCGCCCAGTGGCCACAGCAGCCACCCAGAAACCTCCGACAGCCTCTCCGCCATCCCGTACTCCCATCTCCAGTGGTCTCCCCCTCTCTCTCTTTCTCGCTCGTTGCGACAGTCCCATCGGGCGAATCGAGCCACAGTAGCTTCTGCCACCCTCCGACGGCCACAGAGGGCCACCGTCGACTTCCGACGGCCTCTCCCTCTCCTCCTCTCTCTCTGCCTCTGTTTCTCTCTCTTTCTTCTTCGACACCGACGTGAGCCATTTTCTCCATTGGGACCATCCTATTTCCCGCCAGTCTGATTCGACATGCCCCGATCCGTCCGATTCGGGACGGTTCTGATCAAGGTGGCTCTTTATGTGTGTTAGCCACCTAGCAGATACCAAGCAAACCATCTCGGCAGGTAGGACTTGAATTATCATTTAGCATGAGTCATGCATTAGGCTGGTTGGGTTGCAGAGGAGGGAATCCCACCGGTCATTTTAGGTGGCATCCAAACACCTTAATTACAAGTAATGAATATCCCCAACTTTTTATTGCTTTATCTACAATTTAGTATCATTTGCTAGTAACTTGTTTCAATAACTTGAATTATTAAGATTTTCTTACCATCAAATTTCTATTATATAATATATAGAAGTCATAAACATGTCACTTTATACCAAAATAGGTCATCAAGCAAATGGAGGTGCTTTAATTGCCATAACTTGTCCTTACCTTATTTCTAGTTCTTCTCATTATTTTATATTTTATACTTTTATAGTGTTTTCAATATTTTCTATACATATTCTGCCTAAGCTTCCACCTAAGAACTTGCTTTCTGTGAAAGTTTCAAGAGCTCCCTCTGTCACCTACATACTGCAAAGGTTCGCCAAACTAGTACCAATATGAGTCGGCAACTGGCATGGTATGATACCAGTCCATATCGTATCGTTCCACAGCAAACTTTTTTTTGAATTTCTTAACCGAAGTCGGCAAACGATAAAAAATAAATAGATCCTCTTTTTGAAATGAAACAAGGGAGGCTCGGAAACTCAAACTCCCTCTTTCCGAGCCTTCACTCCCTCTCCCTCAAATTCACAAGAACCGACATTGATGGGATTAGATGACCTTTGATGTCTTCATGACAAGGGAGAGAGGTTGGAAGATGAGTAGGAGGGAGGAGAGAGAAGCTAGAGCCAATTCCGAGCCGATCCGCCATCGTCATCCATCAGAGAGACGGTATCGAAGCCTATTCCAAGCCCTCGTCTTTCGATTTCTCCTTGAAGGACTGGAGTGATGAAGCTATCGAAGCCCTCATCTTCCTATTTCGAGCCCTCGTCAATCTCACATTGAATTGGAAGGATTTTTGGATGTCGCAAACTGAGCCTTTGAACTGCACTAGTAACCGACCAGTCCAGTTCAATACATTCCAAACCGGTCAATTCGGCGACAATGACTTCTATAAGACTACTTTTGGATGAGTTCATTAAAAAACATTACATTATAGAAAACATGTAATTATAAGGGTTTGGCATGCAACCTGGCAAGCCTTCAGAAGCTGGGCCATCTTCCTGCACCTCTTCATCATCCTGTGAAGGAGGCTGAGAAATAACAGCCTTACCATTGCCAACAGCAGGCTCTGAACCTTTAGCATCTAATGTTTCAATTTTGTCCCCCTTGAGTACCTGCGCAAAATAACACATGCCTAAGATCAGTACAAGCATAAAGGCCATAATGTGGCTTCAGCAAACAAGAGATAGAGAGGGTGAAAGCTATAACAAAATACTAATGTTGATCAAGACAACAGTTACAGAGCTTTCATAAACTATCTTAATACTTTTAGGAGGCATGATAATTCAAAGATACAGTGTATCTTTGGAGACCCAAGATCATATATCCATTTCCTCTAGTTTAAAGTGATAAAACATCCAGTTGATGTTGAGAGAGAAATCACATAGAAAAGGCTTTAATAATCTATAATATGGGTTAGAATTTCGACCGCTATCCAATTTCCTAAACCCACATGCTTACCTTGATTGTTGGGTCAACAAGTTGGGTCTGGATCCAGTAAAACTAACCAATTGGTAGGTCAAGTACAATTCCAGACTTCCAGTAATTGGGCTGTGACCTAACAAATCGATACTCAAACTTATTTATACTAATTATTATTGATTTATTTATCATACACACATTACAGATATTAAATATTATATCAAGGATTAAAATCCCTAAATCTAACCTTGTCCCCAGCCCTACCCCGCCCTCTCCATGACATCAGATTATCTCCCCTATCCTCTCCCTTCTCTATGCTCTCCTCTTGGCCCCTCCTTACTCCTCTCCTCCCCTCTCCACTAATACCTTGCCCTCCCCCCCACCCCCCCCCCCCGAGGGTCCTAGGACTCCTTGTCTCCTCTTTTCTACATATCTTCTTCCAAACCTCACCATGAGCTCACCCAACCAATCTATCTAATGCTTCAACCTCGCTCTACCATCATAATCTCGTACTATGAACTGGAAATTCACCTAACAATGAGAGTTCACCTTACCCCTAGACAAATTTTGCTCTCCATTGCAATGGCAACTCCTTTGTTGTCTCCACCTACCATGATGACCTCGCCCCTTAATGTCTCCACCTATCATTGATATCCCACTTTGCCACCATTTCTCTAATTGACCTTACCCATAACATCAATGCCATGCCACTTGTCATCAGCTTCGTTGTGCCCAGTCTCGCTTTTGCTTTCCCGCCATCTCCATTTCCTTTTCGACTCTCTCATTATTGCTTTCTTCCATGACAGTTTAAGTCAACTAAGCAAGGAGTCAAGTGTAGGTCAAGCTAGATTGGCCATATCAAAGATGCCTGACTTGACCCAAATCTAGTCCAATGCAGCCCATTCACATCCCTCCCTAATCTACACATATAGCAATTTAACCAGCATACTAAAGTCTCCATGGCTAAGGGAATTAATAAGGGTTTAGATAACATGGCAGATACTCTGGATGTTTTGGAATCTAGTGTAGATGTGGTGATTCAAGAATTAAGTTTTGTGAGTGTGGCTTTGCTGTTGGTGGTAATTGCAAATGTTTGAAATTTGATACAAAAACTTATAATTTATAAAGCAATCAATAGTTGGGCTTGCATTGAGAAATTATAGGGCGGTATACCAAGGTGTCCTACAAATTTAAATTCAATCAGAAAATGTTTAAAGATTTGACTTCGCAAATTCTTTCAAAATTTTAAGATATATGTAATAGAATTAGTGCCAGTTGGATGAAGTGGAGAGGTGCATCCGGAATATTGTGTAAAGGTGCATATCTTGGAGACTAAAGGGAAATTTCATAGAACAATAGCTAGACCAACCATGTTGTATGGCTCAAAGTAATGGGCAGCAAATGAAGTACATGAGAAGCTGAAAACTAGTTGAGTATGGCAGAAATGAAAATATTAAGATGGATGTGATAAAATTAGAAAAATAATTAAGAAATAAATATGCTAAAGAAGTCAAACACATTGCACAGATTAAGAATAAAGTACTGAAATGTTGACTGAGATGGCATAGATGTACAACAACGATCTGAGAAGACTTTGGTAAGGAGACATACTCTGGTTGTGTTGAAGATGGTAAGAAAGAAAGGGAGGTCCCAAGATGATATAGATAGAGGTTGCAGAGAAGGATATCAAGAAACTTGGAATAAGATAGAGATAGCCCTAAAACTTGGTGAATGGAAATCTATAAAGTCAACCCAAACAGTTAGGAAAGGCTAGATAGTCGTTGTTATCATATAACACTATCTCATCTATTCACATGGATATGCCATATTAACAAATCTTTAATATTTCAATCAGATCTTCAATTGCACCATTATCAAGCCAAATATTTCAACTGAATTGGAACTTTAAAAGTGCTTTAACTCCATATTCTACCGCACAAAGGGATACACACTCAAAGGGGAACAGAATTCCACACAATAAGGGACTATTAGAACCTATAATAGCTTATATCAACAACAAACTTCTACAAAGGTGCACCTGATTAACATGCCTCATGACCACATCTTTGCAGAGTACTTTGCATAGATCCAACAATATCATCCGATTTTTTTGCCCCTTCCAAATTCACACATGACCATGCTTCCAACACCACAATACTTGCTGTCCTAATTGGGTGCAAGACATACTACTATTACGCCGATCTCAAATCACTAATGGTTGCTTGCCTTCCTATAGATCCATCTCTATCCTAGCACCACCAAAGTAATAGTCAAACTTGATTTTAATTAACTTTTGGATGTCAGGGTGCCAATTTAAGTTTCATCCGAAACCCAATTACCAAACTCAGACTTGGTTGTTAGGTCCACAAGTCAGATAATATTCCCCCTCTCCCCATGACTCCTCTCCGTCATCACCTTCCTCCTACCCTCGTTGCCCCTCTATAACAAATGATTTCGCTCACCACATCAAGTTTAACTCACCATCATGACCCTCCCCTCAAACCCTCCTAATTTGGCCGCACCATAAGCTTACTCCACCATCCGCTCAATCCCTCCTCCCCAATAACAACCAAACCACCACCATGACCTCACTAACCAGACCACTAGTAACTTGACCCACCCTTTGGTCAAACCTACTAGCTTTACCATCATCACACCAACCGCCACTAGCCCCATTGCCTAATGCCCTTTCCCTTCCTCTCACCCTTTCCTCCTCATATCCACTTCCATTCTTCCCCTTCTCCTCCGATGAATTGTCCTTAAACTGACCTAGCTAACTTGCCAACAAGTTCGATTGAGCTAGGTTGATCCACGAACATGCCTAGACAGGTGCATCTTATGTTGGATTTATCTTATTAGTGATGATTAACCCAACCTGACCCAACCCATCGAGACCCCTAATTTGTATCGAGACCCCTAATTTGTATCTTCCAAGAATCCATTCTTAGGTTTAACAAGATGGTATTATCAAAATTAAAACACCATCAAATGAACCTAAAGTTAATAGGTTTTTGATAGTGTCATGGAATTAAACATATTTGCTTCAAATAAAATATCACGGTAGAAGAAAAAAATACTAAAAGCTCATTTTAGCTACAAAACCAATGAAAAGATAAAGAATTGAAAGAATATTCTAGTGTTATGATAAAACTAGATGTTGGAATTTCAGGCTAGTTATGAGTATAATAAAGACATGACATCAAAGTTCCCACTAGCGCTATACATGCATATAAAAGCAACATTTCTCTACTTGTTGGTGTGCTATAATTATGAAACAAATTTTAGTGGCCCAACTACTTCAGGAAAAAGATTATATCAACCCTTCTTTATAAGCTAATGTTGTTCACATCCATAATATAACGTAATATTTAAAAGATCATTTCCTAAAGTAACATGAACCATTCATTATTAGAGAAAGATGGTCATATGCACAATATAATATGATCTATTATGGAAATATATCAATAAATTATATACTTAAATAGTTATTCTGTTTAAAGCATTTTAGTGAATAAAATTGTAAGAAATTACTAACTTCGGATTCTTGACTTTGCCCGATATGTAGTCCTTTCAAATCATGAACTGCCTCCTCCACCACTTTTGTGTTTGTCCCCGCCATATCTTTCTCCTGGAGCAACCTTATAATTTTCAATTATCAAACCTGAATATTATCAGAGACAAAACAATGTATTATCACAAGGAGAAAATGCAAATGGAATTTAATCAATAACCAAAGATTCTGCTTCTTACATAACACAAAGAAAAACATCAGCTTTATAGACTATGATGTCCTAACAACAAAATTAGCATTAGTCTGAACTTAATGTCCACAAGTATGAATACTCGAAAATGTAAGTACAATTGTTGGCGACCAACCCAAGGTGAACAAAGCATTGGTACAACAAGGCACAAGTTCCTAACCATTCAAGCCAAGATTGCTGCTGTTGGTTTATATTAAGATTGGGGGATCATGCATGGCGCACATGATCACAAGCCTAATTATTTATAGGACATATAATGCACATTTCAGATCTTACAACCTGTTGTTGCAAGATTTTTTTCTTAAATTAAAAAATATTAGACATCCATTGGTAATAAATTAGCTACATAGCTAGATTCAAATTGACTTTGCTTTGTTAACTGACTAATTTCAAGGCTCAAGTTGGACCAAATACAAAACCCAAATAAAGCGCAGAAGTTTCACAATGAACTAAGCTAGCTTGCTTTGCCAACAACCATAGCCACATCTAAAATAGAGACCATGAAGTGATATGAGTAAGGGAACACGGGACATGTGATGTGGAAGTGCTTGTAATAGGAAATGAAGAAGGAAAGGAATTTAAAGCAAGATCATAACCATATGGATAACCATAGTAAGACTACTTCCCAAGTTTATAATATAGGTGATGTCATTGCTTTTTATGGCTTTACCAGTATCCCCCCATAGTGTTTTGCATGTTTATTCCAGATTTAATGACTAAATCAAATTAGTTTCCTATAACTGTTTCTCAGAAGCCACTAAGAACTTAATGTTTATTGATAAGAGGTGAACAAAGAAAAGGTAAACAAAAGGCACCAATAACAGTCAATAAAACCATCCAATCAAAAGCATGCCCCATTGAACTTGTTAGAAGCAATTTGGTAATGCTTCATAGTCAACATGCAGAACATGCATCATAGCTAACCGCTATCTAACAGAATATACATGTCATCCCACTCGAGAAGGCATATGAGTTCAAAACGATGTAAATAAGCAAGGATAAATTACACTTGAAAAAGAAGTCCAACAAAGAACTCATTTCAGGCATCTCCTCTTTTGTTGAAGAGTCCAAATATCAAATTTATTTCCAAACTAAGATCCAAGTAACATCAGTAGATTCTCAAGTTCCTTATAAACTAGGAGCCAATAAAAGGAACAAAATCATTGATTAATAAAGTTTTACATCAGCAATTCATATATCTTAAGTAACGACTCCAAAATTAAACAGAATAGTTCCAAAATTCTTTTCTTCGAACCTAAAATGTAGAAAGTCATCATGTTTCTTAGAATCTGAATATAACATGACACAATGTAACCAGCACTGAGTAATACAAGAGGAAGAGGAAACATTGTTTATGGTATCACAATTTTTGGCGGGCTTACGTTGTCCACTTAGCAAAATAAAAAGAATCAAAGAAAAAACTTTCCATGAGTCAGTATTTTTCCAATTTGATACACCTATGATGACTTGTTAATTATGCAAATCTCGAAATACGCCGAGAACTGACATAACATTACAGAACGGGCTCATAAAAGATAAAAAAACGTTAGGGCAAGTTATTGAATCGATTTCTCCACAAATCCCAAAGAAACAAATCAACGCATGCAAAGAAACATCTCAGATTCTAAAATTCCAAGTAAAATTAGTATCTCAGAAATCCCAAAGAAACAAAGCAACACATAACAAAGAAACATCTCAGATTCTAAAATCCTGAGAACAATTAGCATCTCAAATCGTAAACCTCGTCCCTTGGGTTTGTTTTCTGTTTATCATCACGAAGTTTCTAAGGTTACAGCCTCTAAAACGAATCGGATTACAAACCCTAGGCTCAATAAATTAGCACATCAAGACGAACAAAACAGATTTTTAATTCAGGAAGGAAATAACAGAATTTTAATTCAAGAAGGGAAATTTAAAAAAAAGAAAAAAACGGTAGAGAAGCCTCGGATTACCTCTCACGTCCTCTCTCCTCTTCGGAAGTGGGCAATAGTGGGCGCTGGCCGATGGGAGCATTACTATATATACGAAGACGGGAAGAGAGGCCGGGGAAAGCGGCGATGTCGAACAGTCAGATGTGCGACTCTTACGGCGATGCATCTTGCGCAGCCAACCAAAATTGCCACGTAAGGAAAGACTAGTACCTATTATCGATAATACAATAGACTAGAAAATTGAAACAAGCGTACAGCACGTGCTAGCAATTTTGAAGATATAATTATATATATACACATACATCTTAATTTATAAATTTATTTATTATAAATATTTTAATGTAGTTCAAAATATTTAATTTTATAAATTATTTTATTTAGAATCTTCTTAAAAAGCTTGATTAATAAATTTATTGTAAACTTAATTTTATATTAAATTTAAATAATTTAACCAATTAATTATAGTAGCTTACTATCCAAAATTTAGTTGAAGAGTAAAAGATGTCAAAACCATTGCATAGAAAGCAAGACAAAAAAATCTCAAATAAACAACAATATGAATCCTTAATATCTTCTCCACATTGTTCATAATGATCATGATTACATCATAAAAATGGATGAATATATTACATAAGCAAACTATCTGGACTAAAAGAGCATATGACCCTCGCATATGCCTCAGAAAGAAAAAAAAAAACTCTTATCTAATTAATCATATATATATATATATATATATATATATATATA
>KE506631.1:103044-116310 GCA_000441515.1 Elaeis oleifera | reverse complement strand
AATTATAATACTTGGTTGCTCAACCGTCAACAGCTTGACAATTGGCTTTTGGGACATATTTCCCAACAGTAGAGGCTACCAATTCATATAAAATAGTGGAAGAACCTTTAAACTAAAGTTTAAATCTTTAGGCTTAATCAATTCATATACATAAAGCTCTTATATTTTTTTTCAGTTATGACTAGTAGTCTGTTACTCCGCTCACTGTTGGTCAGTGACAAACTTATAGGATCTAACTTTGATAATTAGTATCAGAAGTTGTAAATAGTTTTAGAGCACGAATGGATCATGTATATGATTACAGATCCATCACCTAATGTTCCTATGCCCAACACACATGATGAAATCAGAGACACTTATTAGAAGTGGCTAAATGATCAAATCATAGTGCGATGTATTATGAGGATAGTAATGAACAACGAATTTAGTTATAAATTCGAGAACACTCAATCGAAAGAAATCCTTCAAATGTTAAAGGAGTTCTTTGGCACATCTGAGGATATATCTTCAGCAAGACATCAGTCCTTTGAGAAAGAAAAAAAAGTAGGTACAAGTGTGTCATGCTTAGGTTGTGGAGCTCGAACTGACAAATAAGTCTTAGATTAACTCGAGTCCAGCAGAGTGCTTCTTTTGGAAGAAGCAAGAACACTGAAAGAGGAATTGTCCTCTGTATCTAGTTTTTATGACCCAACTGGCTAAGGAAAGAAATTAGTAAATGATTGCTGGACATGATGCTTATATGATAATATCTTATGATTTCTCTGTCTATGATACTACTATCTGGATATTGGATATTAAAAGTTCGATTCAAATCTGTAATTGTTGTAGGGACAAATTTGAAAACAGTAATAGATTTCTAAATATTGGAGCTGAAAGACATGTTTTAGTTCTGACTTTAAAAATTATTGAGCTTATTTTAATTCTAATAATATCATTTTAAGTGATTGTCACTATTGTCCATTTTTGATGAATGTAGTTACCATAGGCCTTTTGGCCAAGGATAGATTTACATCATCAATAAAAAATGATTTCTATGATATCATTATGAATGGTGTCAAAATCATGGTGGACAACTAAGAAATGGTATTTACATAGTCTGTTAGTGTAATGTACACACCAAACAAACACCTTAGTGCAGATAATGTCATGGATACCTACCTTTGGCATTTTAGGCTCGATCATATAACAAAATAGGATGAACAGATTTAAGTGAAGAAGAAATCTTCGAAGTCAATGATTATAAATCATTGTCGATTTGTGAGTCCTGTCTCCTTGATAAGATGATCAAGTCACCTTTTACTGAAAAGGTGAATGAGTCAGTATTGTTCTGAATCTAATACATACTGATATATAGGATCTACGAATATGATTGCCATAAATTTGAATTGTTTGAAATGTTCAAATAATTCTGTAATGAGATAAAAATAAACTGAAAGAGTATTAAAACTCTTCAATCAGATTGAGGAGGAGAATACCTTTTCGGTGAGTTTTTAACATATCTAGAAGAAATAGGATTCTCTCTTAGTGAAATTGACTTTGTTTGACATAGTTCAGTCCATGATAGAGTTTGTAACTCTGCTAGTCTGCTTTTGGGTTATGCTCTTGAGACTACTTATAGTGTTCTTAACAGAGTTTTGAGCAAATCAATCGCAAAGACACCATATAAGATATGAACTGGACATAGGCAGATACTTTCTTACCTTAGGATTTGGGGGTGTTCAATTTATGTCAAGCATCTGCTGATCGATAAGCTTGGATCCCAATCCTATAAGTGTTATTTCGTAGGGTACCCCAAAGTAACTAGGGATATTACTCCTACCTTGCTAAAGAACAAAAGTTGTTGGACATTCTTTTTAGAAAGAAGTTCCTTGGTGAAGAAATTGATGCCTCAAATATTAAACTTATGAAGTTCGATAGGTAGAAAAACTGACACAATCTAGTAAACCCATAGAACCAGATTTGATTAAACCAAAATCAAAATCCATTGTAAAGGCACCATTAAGGAAATCCGATAGAGTACCGTATTAATCAGATAAATACTTCGATTTTTAGGTCTGAGATATGATCCTATTGAACTCGATGAGAATGATGAGGATCCGATCGCCTACATGGATGTCATGCAGAGATCCGACTCTGATTAGTGGCTTGAAGCCATAAAATTCGAAATAAAGTCCATGAAAGTCAATGGTGTATGGACACTCATTGATCTACCCAAGGGGTAAATTCATAGAGTGTAAGTGGATCTTCAATAGGATCAGAGGGTGCAGACGGGAAGGTAGAGACCTACAAAGTCCATCTAGTTGTCAAGAGATATTGTCTATGCATGGTATTAACTATGATAAGATATTTCTCCTTTAGCAATGCTAGGTATTTTGGAGTTGGAACATGCATTTTAATAAATGATCAAAATGTATAGCTTTGTTGAGAATGAAGAAGAATTTTACAAATATAAATAGGTTAATAGTTCTGTGAGTGTATTTCTTATTTTGTTTGTAGATAAAATTCTCTTAATCGAGAATGACATTCCTTACATTATAGAGAATAAAGATTTCATTGTCATCACTGTTCTTCATAAATGATTTGAGAGATAGATCTAAGAGGCTGCTTGGGTTATCCTAGTCTATGTACATAGAGTATTTATGAGTAAAATTTATTCTATTATTTACACCATGTACGAGATCGGATGTAGTATACTCACTAGAGGTAGTGAGTGGATACATGCAAGATCCGGATGAGCATCACTGGAAGGTCATCCTTAAATATTTGAGAAATACTAAGGATCGATGGCTCGATTATGGAGAATCTAACTTAAAATTTATGGAATTTGTAGACTGTAATTTTTAGTTGAATATAATAATAGAAAGAGCATGTCGGAATATATTTTATCCTAAATGATGGAGCAATCTGCTAAAAAAGTTTCGACCAGAATACTATGGCCAATTCAATTTGCAATGCAAAATGTATCATAGCATCTGATGCTGCTAAAGAAGCTATATGGTTGTGAAAGTTCATTGGCAAGCAATAGAGTGGCACCTTCATTGATGATTCTACTGTATTGTACAGCACTGGAGCCATAGCTCATGCCAAAGAACCAAAATCCCATCAGCTACTGAGTATGTTCTGCATTGCTACCACCTTATCCAGGAGATTATAGATCGAGATGATGTCGAACTTTAGAAGATCAATGGAAAGAAGAACTTGACTGAGCTATTTACTAAAATCTTGGTATCAAGGAGTTTTGAGATTATAAATCAAAGATGGATATTTGATACTATATTGATTGGCTTTAGTACAAGTGGAAGTTGTTGGAAATTATGTCCTAAAGTCAATTATTTGACGATTGTGCTAATTATAAATGTATATGAATTGATCATTAATAAAGTTATTTGGCTCTTTCATCACAAGGTTACATCTTCTTATGAACTCCTGTGCTGTGATGAAGTTATTAGGACTACTTTGATCGATAGAGAATTTATCACATTATCCTTAAACTGGTTTATGATCAAATGATATGCTATTACTAGGATGATAGCGATTATCCAGTGTAGGTCATTATGTGCCATATGCATTTGTTATCCTCATAACCAAGTGGTGTGGAGACATTGGTATAGCATGCAAGTGAGATATAGGAGTACATCTCATTGAAAGTGACCAACTGCAGAACACTCTGCTGTCAAGAGTAGCTCACAAAGGGTATGGGTATAAGTGTCCCTCCGATCTGACATCACCACGGTGACTTGCAAGCAACTCACTGTACTTTGGTGTCGGACTATCTAAATTTTAATTCAGTGATGAAAGATTTTTGGATACAGTCAAGTACTTGTGGTAGTTGGTGTATGAGTCAAGAAGGAATTGACCCTCTGAATAAGTAGGAGTTAATGCATCAATATATTTAATTAGTAAAATCTGAGCCCGGATAATCCATATGATAGATTTGAAAGATTGAAATATAATATGGATGACTATTTCAGAATTGACAGTTAAATCCTAGGTCACCTTGAGCATTAGGGTCAAAGGAATAAATTATATGGTAATCATATGTCAATAGGTTCTTGAATGTTGCTTCGTAATCATTCAACCTATCCGGACGTTGGGTCCCATTACTTGATGGTTACATCGATTAGTTCAAAATTATTTCTGTGCTACCAGCTTAGGTTCGATCTTATGGGATCACACTCAAAAAAAATTTTGACTGATCATATAACTGATCGATGATTAAGAATCGTTCAATAGGTAATCATCAATTCGATTAATAGTTAACCTTATGCAAAAGTTACAATGAATTAATTGCTAAGTGTTAGTAGATTAATGGAGGATTAATTAGCAATTAGATTACTGATTAGCTCATTTTGATTGAGCAAAAAGGATTGGTTCAAGTCTGATTGAATTAGATTCGATTAGATTTGACCTGATTACGTTATGAGATGACCTAATCATTAAGGGAGATTAGTTTCTAATTTGATCAGGAGTTTGAATCTATCAATTTTTAATTGAATTAGGATTTAATTAAGGATTTATGAGTTTAATTAGATTAGGTTTCATTTATCGATTGAGTCTAACCAAATTTGATTTGGTTGAAGATCAAGTTGAACCAAAAACATAGAGTCCAAACTTTGTTGGACTCTCCCTAGCGCTAACCCCATGATGACGCAAACTTTCCTCATGCTCAAAGAGTTTTAGAGTGAAGTTTTCTCATGCCAAAAGAGACTATCATCCTTCCTATCAGACATCCAAAGATGGGATTAAATCTGGTGTATAAGGAATGTTCAATTCAGATTTGAATTTGATTCCTTATGTGGATGAGTTTTGAATTCATCCAAATACCTTGCCGCCACTATTGTTCCCTCTTATTTTGTGTGACAATATCAGAGGCTTTTAACCATGGAAACATCTGATATTTGCATGGGTTTGGTGTGAGAAAACTACCACATCTCATTGCTTTATGTCGGCCCCTTGGTTTGAGGATTTTGTTAGAGTCTGAATTCAAATACGATTTGAATTTGAATTAAAACTGATTTCCTATTTTATCATGGATGCCCACCTATAAGAGAGCTTTTTTTTGGTGTGACAAAAGGAGGACTTTTACCGTGGAGACTTCTGAAATTTCTTACATGGTGAGAAGGGTTGGGGCATGAGAAATTTGAGAAGAGGAGTCTCTTCTTAGGGGTGGGGTTCTTCTTCTTCCTTAGGGGTTTGACTCTAGGATTTAGGGAAGAGAAAAATAAAGAAGGAGTTTTCTTGTATTCTTTTTCTTCCACATCCTTTTATTCCTCCTTAGTATCCTTCTTCAACCTCTGAAAGAGTTCAAGAGATTTGAAGGAAGGATCCAAATCAGCCAGCAAGATGGTTTTCACACGAGCTAACACTCCCGAATAGGCCGATCAGATCAGAGCTTCGAGTGGACTTTCCACAGAGGTCGGACACACTGTACGACTATGAGCAACCAGTGAGAACCTTCTTTACCATATTTATCAGTAGTGACGATCGTCAACCCACATGCAGGTATCGAGTTCTGTACTTAGATAGAAGTAGATTTGATCTACTACATACATCCATGCATGTAGATTTTATTTTTAGATTTTATATATGCCATATATCATATCATAAATCTTAGAATAGGTTGATTTAATAATTTGATCATATGCATGTTTGATTAATATGATTAATCTAGTGGCTTTTCATTATGATTTATTTCAAAAGTTTTAAATACATGCATGAAATCGCCTATGATTAATTACTTCTTATAAGATTAAGCTTTGATTGCTATTATCAAGGTGCCCTAGGCATTAGGGTTTTGGTGTGTTAGGATGTTTTGAATAAATTTTTAAACACCTAGATATTCTGCTATGCCACCATAACCCAACACTAGTAGGCTACGATAATAATCTTGAATTTTGATCATTGCTATGATAAGGATACTCAAGATAGTTTCTTTACCATTCTTTTACTATAATGACCTCTATTATGGACTTTCATTGTTTTGGTCCATGTTTTCAATCTTAATGTGCTCCATTATGTGTTCAATTGCATTGTATTCAAATGCCATTGTGTTTTCTTCTTTTGTTATGATGTCATGATCTCTATTATGTTCAATCACCAACCATGGAGAAATCAAGACATTCTTCTCATATATGATTTTTATCGCAGAGATCTCTCGATATGTTATATATCATTAATAGAGGGAACTCAAGTAGTAGCTTTATAAGGACCGCAACATAACATTTGGTTGAAAAGGCTGAGTACCAGAATACCACAACAAATCTTATCAATTAATCAGTTTAATTTTACCCTCCTTTTCTTCATATATACTTGTGTAGATTAAATCAATTTAGGGAAAACAAGGGAGAAGAGAAACCTAGCAAGAGATGCAGGTTATTATGAGATATTCCAAAGCATCTATGTGGGAAGGAACATATGCTAATTGACTAATTACATATATGAGGACTTCTCCCACATTATCTCCTTACCCTATGTGGACAATAGATCTGGATGCCCTGCAACAGCAGCTGAAGCAGGCACCCACTTCTGGAACATCCACCCATACAGAAGGGACGGGACATGGTGTGCAATCTAGAATGTCCTTTGGTCCTATACCAACAAGTTCTCATAGGCCTTTCTTACCAGATTGGTAGGAAAAGAAGGCCACCAGAGTTGACAGCTGGTGCAACAAGCACCACTCTGGCTAACCTACAGGTATTGAGAATATTTATAAAACTAGATATTTAACAAGGTACTCACACCCATTTTTTTCATTCATAATATAGGCAAATATTTATCAAATATTTTGAGCAGAACAAAGAGAACTACTTACGGTTGATAGAGAGATTACCTGCATGGTATGTAGTTGAAGCAATCTCATGCAGGGCAACCACCCATGGAGATAACAATCATCTAAAATTTTGATCCAAATTCTAATTGATCGATGACTTCTTGAATGTGAAGGCCAAGTCCAAGGCCTGATCCACTTGACCAGCCTGACTAGGGCTTGGGCCCAGCTAAACATCTGGGAGTCTTCCTCTTCTCTAGTGATTCCAAGTGGGAATTGATTTCTGGGGACCTAGGTCTCCCCTATAAATTAGACACCCCCCCCACCTCCCTTCCTCCTATAGCCCTCCACCATTGAAAGTTGTCCTTCTCTTTTCTTTCTCTCTCTTTCTCTTACTTTCACCAAATTCTCTTTCATTGTGCTGGCTGAAAATTGAGTTAGAAAGCTCACTGGAGCCAAGGTGAGGCCATGGTCTTCCTCTCTTTTGCTTCTTCATCTCTCCATGGCCCTAAACCACCCTCGTTAGCTGGTATTTCACTAAAATTTGACCAAGATCTGAATCTACTGTCTTTCCAACCATCTTCTTCCTTTATCCGGCTATCAATGCCATTTTTGTACATCAGACCCAGGATAAGTTCCTTGGCCTCTCTACAATCCACCATAGCAAAGCCATGGCCACCAATTAGCAGCCAATAACCAAAAAATGAAGATAAAGCTCCAGTTCCCCTGTTTCTTAGGGCTTTTTCTATTGATTGTCCACCAATTGGTCATCGCTATCAGCTGTCGACCACTATGGCTGTCGGTTAGGCACATTTCTCTCACTTCTCCCTCTTTCTCTCTCTAAAAAGACTTAGAGATCCCAATTCAAAGTCCTATCTCCCTTCATTTTGGATCCATGTTGACACTAGCAAAAAGGCCTTTAACTACCTTGGTGCCTGGGCAATTTATTGGATCGATCACCTCGACCGTGTCGAGTGTTTTTTGAAACACACTAATGATGAACCTTATCAATTAATCTTTATCTTGATCAAATCCTTTCTTAATGATTCACATATCAAATCACTTAGATGTGAGCCACCTAGAGCTACTGAGCACTATCATCTGACCAATTATCTTCTTTTCTTATTCTATTGAAGCCATCAAATAGAAACTAATTATGTTTTAATATTTTAAATAGGTTTAGCTGACTTTTCTAATAAATTTAAAGGTTTCAAAGTAGAAGAGATAGGAAACTTTGGCACTCCTTACTACTTTTTAAACTATTTGTTGTTTTATCATTAAAAAATTCTTAAAACTATGGATCAAGCATTTGATATTATGAAACATGATTTATTATAAAATAATAATTCTACAAATATTTTAATATTAATAAATTATTTATAAAATATGAATTTCATATTTATAAAATTTATACTTTTGTTATGAAAGAATGAAATCATAATGGCTTCACTATTAAAGATTATTATAGACACGAACTCTGTGAAGATATTTAGTATTTTTTTCATGTATAATTTCAAAATATATGTTATAAGAAAATATGATTTTAAAAATTATTTTAAGAAATATGCTTAAAGGCTTTCAAATCTATGATAGGCTTAAAAAAATGGGATTAACCAACATCCTGGAGCTAGCATCCAACAAAAACGGCCCTCTACCTATAGATATTAAGTTAGTAATGAATATAAATTATGATACTTTGTTGATTATAATGATAGTCTGTCGTTGGTACAAAGTGACCATAGCACTAAACATCTATAAGCAATACTTTGTACTATGAACTGGCAATCTGGCATATGTTCATGATTTGATTATGCTATATATCTGAAGTCATGTTTATAAAATTTTCATCATTTATACATATATGATTGATTTCTATAACTTGTTTTACCATGATATACTATGAGAATATTTTATTTTGCAATGATAGCTATTCTCTATAAATAACACATTAATTCAATGAAAACTTATGGTTAATTTGGTAAGATATTGTAAGATTTACTTACTAAGTTGTATAGCTCATATCTCTTTTATTTTTTTTTTTGAGACAAATAAGGTTATTAGGAATGAAGGATGATCCAGCTTGAAGATTGTGCTAGCAAGCTTGACGATTTTGTAGCAGAAGTTTAGTGTTTAGTTGTTTATGACTTTGCAATTAGTGATTTTATGAATTTTGTAGATTGTACATTTTTGGTATTTATATTTGGGTTTAAATATTTTGAACCAGCATTTGTTTAATTATTTAATAGGTGATGGATTAGATCTTTTATTTTATTTGAGATTATGATTGTTGTTTTCATGTTATCATAGATTGTATCCATCGATAGCATGGTTATGTTATGTCCTAAATTTGGGCCATGACATCTGAGTCCTGGAATCACCAAAGAAGAGGAAGATTTCTTCTGAGAGTCTTTCCATTCCTTTCGATACATGTAACATGTGTGGGCCAGCTGGGCCAAAGCCCTTAGTCAAGTCTGTCAATCGAGCTTGGACTGGGCCTTCATGTTCTTCCCATTTAAAAAGTTTCATTCTTGAAACGTAGGATACCTTCATTCTCAAACAATTAAAGATACTTAGTTTTCAACTAGCTTAAGTTTAATACTGATTTAAACCAACTCTTCTATATTCGTCTTTCGCCTAATCCTACGAATCATAGACTTATGCTTAATTTTCTACCCATGATTGAATATATTGCTTTGATGCCATAAAATATCATGCTCCAAATTCAAGACATAATACAGTCATGCTATCAAGGGGTACCGCCCATGATAATGTCAAGTGGACAATCAATAGTTTGATTATCATGATAAATAATCAATAGTTTGAAAAGTAAAGAGTGTCAGGATTATTTATCTCTTCCATTTTGAAACTTTTTAACTTCACTAGATACATCTATTAAATCTAATTAAAATATTAAAATATAATTAATTTTATTTAATGATTCAAAAGAACAAGAAAAGAAAACAATTGGTCAGATGTTGTCGCTATTAGGAAACATTCTCACACGCAAGAATAGCTAGTTTCCTATTTCCGTTGTTGCCTATTTAATTCGATCATGTTTCCTTATTTGCTTCATTGTCTTTATTTTAATTGATTGTAATCCTTAGTTTCCCATTTTTATCGATCATTCTCTTTGTATAAATTCACATTCCTATCAATGAAAAGGATGAGGATTTTGTTCTTCAACGAACACTTTCATGGTATCAGAGCATTAGCCACATGGCGACTCTAAATTTTCGATCCTCTCCCTATGGTAGATCAACTTTCGGCATCTTCTAACCAAGAAGTAGTGCCAATGACAGATGGCAATACCCTTCCACACCCGGTTGCGCCATCACCCAACCCTCAACCTGCAAATACTAACCAATCTTTCACTACCAATTCATCCTTATCGTCGGCCATCCCTTTATCTCCCAATACCTTCACCCTTTCATCCGAAACACTTATCTCCATAAACTCCACTGCTCCAGCTCCACTAAACTAACCCCTACAAACTACCAATCATGGCATACCCAATAGTATCCCTTACTCATTGGGTATGACTTTCTTAAATTTGTTGAAACCCCTCCAACCACTACATTGTCCATGAACACCTACTGGATCTTACGGGACCAACTCATTCGAAGTGCCATTGTTTCATCTCTGTCTACAGAGATCATTCCATTCGTTATTGATGCCAAAACCTCTTACAAAGTCTGGAATACTCTTCAAACAACCTATGCCAAACCATCTCATGCTAGAGTAATAAGTCTCTGCGAATCCTTAAGCACCACTAAGAAGGGTTCAATGTCTATCACTACGTACCTTCAGAAGATCAAACAAATTACAGCACACTACTATACAAATGATCTATGGCAGCACTTACTATGACAGTGGTTTGAAAATCGCTGTTATAGACTCTACAACGGCGATTATACATAACCGCTGCATAGTTTTGACCTATAATAGCAGTTGCTTGTAACTGCTGCTATAGGATACATAAAGCAGCAATTATTGAATAACCATTGCTATACATCTAATATATAGAAGCGATTAATCAACAGCTGTCATAGGTTTGACCTATAGCAATGGTTACGTATAACCGCTGTCATAGGTTTGAGATATAGCAATGATTACGTATAACCGCTGTCATAGATTTGAGATATGGTAGTGGTTACATATAACAGCTACCATAAGTTTTATTTGTTATAGTAGTTATGTACAACCGCTGTGATACAGTAGACCTATAGCAGTGATTTTGTTTAACCGCTGCTACATCAGCAGAATATAATTTTTTATATATATTTCTCTAAATATGGTATAAATTTAGAATTTAAAGTCTATCTTCACCGTTCATTATCTAAATAATTATTGTTAGAATGTCGTGACAAAAGATAGCCTCGATCCGATAGCTCTAGCTATGTCGATCAATAAAATTTGATTTCGACAGTTACAAACGACCACATGATAATCTGATAGATAGAGATCATTGATGGATCTAAAAATTTATAATGATGATCTCAATGATATTTGTAGCATACTATCAAAATTTTACTTCAATCAGACATCATTATCATGGTCAATTTAGCACGTGATGATTTCGATCATTAATAAAAATGAGTGATCAAAAAGCCAACTATGTTCGATTAAGGTGATTTTTAAGATAAATGATCTTTGCTATCACTTTAATCATTTGAATGGTGGTAATCATCAAATTGAAACCATGTATATGAACTTTCGAAGAATGGATACTGAAGTTGCAAGAGAAGAAAAGTTAGCTTGTATTTATTTCGATCGAGAAATGGATACTGAAATTACAAGAGAAGATGAGGTCATATATGAAGGGTAAATTTATTTGATTCTTAACTAATAATTAAAGTGGCACCTTTTAGATTTTGATTGATATTTTGTGCAACTTCAGTATCCGTTCCTCGATCGAAACGAATACTTCCTACTTTTCTCACAACTTCAGTATCCATTCTTCAATGGTTCATATACACGTGATTTAGATTTTATGATCATCACCATTCAAATAATTAAATGGTAACAAAATTATTTATCTAAAAAATCATCTTAATCAGATGCAGTTCGGCATTTTGATCACTCATTTTTTATTGCACGCTAAATTGACCATAATAATGATGTCCGATTGAAGTAAAATTTTGATAGTGTCTTATAAATATCATCAAAATTATCATTGTAAGTTTGTAGATCCATCGATGATCTCTATCTATCATATCATGACGCAATCATTTGTGACCGTCAAAATCAAATTTTATTGATCAATATAGCTAGGGCTATCGGATCGAGGCAATCTTTTATCATGATACTCTAACAATAATTATTTAGATAATAAATGATGAAGATGGATCTTAATTTAATTATATTATATTCAGAGATAAATATGAAAAAAATTATATTTAGGCTCTATAACAGTGGTTGAAAGATAACCGCTGCTATATATCTATAGCAGTGATTCTAAAGACTGCTGCTATAGATCTATAGTAGTGGTTACCTCAACCATTGCTAAATATCTATTACAATGGTTAATAACCACTGTCATTGATATATAACAACAGTTTTAAAAATCGCTGCCATAGGTTTGAAAATTTTTTAGGCCTGCATTCTCTCTTCTTCATTTCATGCTTAACTCTCTCTCTCCTATCTACGCCCCACCGTCGGCCCACCTGCCGCCACCCCCTCCCTCTAGCACCACCATCGGCTCTGACCCCCTCGACCCCACCTCCCTCTTCTCCCCCACCAGTCCTCTCTGTCGTCACCGCCGCCGTCACTGCCACCATCGCTGCAAGGTAATCCTTTTTTTGGCTCCATAGGAAAGGGAGGAGCAGGGGTGGGGGCACGAGCGAAGCAGGCCAAGGGTGGGCGGAGGACGGAGGGGGTGGGGTGGGGCGGAAGGCACCGTGGGTGGGTTGGCACAAGGGTGGGTGGGCTCGCAAGGGTGGGGGCACGAGCGGAGAGGTGGTGCGGGTGGGTGGCATAGGGGAGAAGGATGGAGGCCGCAGGGTGTAGGGCCGCAAGGGTGGGGGCGAAGCGGAGGGCGGTACGGGTGGGTGTATTGGGAATAGTATCCCAAAGCCAATCATCAACCTGTTAACGGTTGTGCTCATTTTTGTATAAGTACATGAATTATGAATTAATAAAATTATTTTGATATTTTTCATCACAAATATTTCATCTTCTAATGAACTCCTATGTTGTGGTGAAATCCTTAGGACTATTTAGACTCGACAAAGGAAGATTTATCATTTAGTCCTTAAATCAGTTCGCGACCAAATGATACGTTGTTACCAAGGACGACAACGTTTTTCAAGCATAGGTCGTTGTGTGCCATATAGGTTGGTTGTCCTCTTAACCAATGAGTGTGGAGACACTGGTATGGCATACAGGTGAGATGTAAGGGTACATCTGCACTGAACGTGACCGACTTCGGAGCTATTTCTACTATCAAGATTTGCTCCGATGGATATGGTATTGTTGCTGCAAAAATCCGCCGGCGTCGGAGA
>KE506631.1:7178-49399 GCA_000441515.1 Elaeis oleifera | reverse complement strand
CGTAGAAGCTTGTCCATAGAAGGAACCTGCAGAACACTGTTGAAGCCCGGCTGGGGTCGTTAAAGGATGGTTGATGCTGTTGGAGGTCGACGGCCGGAGAGGTGTGGGGACGCCGAAGATGGTCAGTCATTGGGGGAGTCTTGCTTCTGGAGCCCGTTCGTTGTAGAAGTTCGTTTGGGGTCTATCCGATATAGAAGTTCGGGAGAGGCCCGATGTTGGTGGAAGTTCGGATGAGGGCCGCTCTTCGTGGGAGCTCGGAAGCTCGGAAGCTCGGAGTAGACAGCTTGTAATATGAGCTTGGAGTGTTTAGGCCTTGTCGAAATCCGGACGATGTCTACCTGCAATAGAAATTTGGGAAAGAAGTCCGGCTCCCGTAGGAGTCCGGATGAAATGGACCAGCTCTCGTAGGAGTCCATCTGGAACGGACCGGCTCCCGTAGGAGTCCGGGTGAAGTCTACCTGCAATAGAAGTTCGGAGGTAATTCGTTTACAGAAGAAGCTCGGATGGAGGCTTACAGTAGAGATCCGATATGGAGGGCTCGCAGTAGAAATTTGGAGCAGGTCGTTCGGCTCCCATAGGAGCTTAGAGTAGGCCGCTCATGGTGAAAATGTGGGGTACGCCGCTTGTAGTAGAAGTTCGGAGAAGAAGTCCGGCTCCCGTAGGAGTCCGGATGAAATGGACCAGCTCCCGTAGGAGTCCGGATGGAATCCGACTGTCGTAGAAATCTGCCATTGGCGAAGCTCGGCCACTGTCGAAATTCTGGAAGAAGTTCGGATTTGAGTCGATCGTGACTGGAAAAGATCTGAAAGAAATCCGGAGAATGGTCAATCACTGTAGAAGGTCGGCTGGTAGTGGAGTCCGGAGAGCACTTGGAGCAGCCTGAGAGACGACTGAAAAAGCCCATCTTGGAGAAGTCCGGAGGGCGTGGTAGGAGTTCACCCGTCGGAGGAGTTCGGTCGACACTTGTAGTAGACACCGTAGTAGTCCATTTGTCAGCGAGGCTTGGGAACATTGTGGAAGTTCGGCAGCTTGGGAGGTCCGGAAGATGTTGCTCAAAGTCAGAAGCCGGAAGGATCCCGGGGATGCCAACTTTGTCACGAACTTCGGTTGGGGATATTTTATACCCAACAGGTCCTATGCTTTTCTCATAGCCACTTATTTGATTAACCGCATGCCTACCCGTTTCTCAATAAAGAATCTTCATATTTTCGGCTATTTGGATCCTTGCCAAATTACAATAAACTTAGGGTATTCGGTTGTTTATGTTACCCTTGGTTGAGACCTTATAACCAACACAAACTCCTGCCTCGTTCAAAACCATGTATCTTCATTGGCTATCCTTCAAACCAAAGTGGATACAAATGTTTTGATCCATTTACTTCCCGAGTATTCATCTCCCATCATGTGGAGTTTGTAGAACATTCGTTTCCATACTCAAGCTTTGATTCCAAACCCACGGCCTACCCCAGCTACTGTTGAAGCATGGTCTCCTTCTCACTTTACTCTTCCTTTAACCTCCTCTCCTGCCGCGGATCCTCGCAATCCACCCGTGCATGGCTCACTCTCAAGACCGTCTGCAGACTCCTCTCCACCGATTGGTCTCTCAAGCGATGGGAATTCATCAGACACATTAGAGAGCTCATCCGATACTTTGTCAGGTAACACGATCCACTCGCCCATTCCCTCCATAAACCCGAACCCATCAGCTCCTCAAAGCACACACCCCATGGTTACATGTGCTAAAAACAATATTCGTAAACCTGTTCAAAGACATTGTCTCATGACCACTACCACAAATACACCTGACCTTCCCAGTCCCATCACAAACTCATCCAAACCGTCCAAGCCTAAACCATCTTCCGAAACCGAGACAAGCCCTCACGTTATTCCTGTGCCTCTTACCGTCACTCAGGCTTTGCGAGATGCTAAATGGCGTGAGGCCATGGGTGAGGAATACACTGTCATGGCGGTATTTTAAAGAGCAAAAATAAGAAATAATATAGAATAGAGAAGAGATTTGATTGAGGTGGAAAAATTAATTACTCAAAAATTCTATCAACATAGTACATCATAGCCAGTCCTTTTATAGAGCATAGGTCATGCACTTGGATAACTTCGAATACATCAAACTCCCACGGGATAAAAACTAAAATAACAAATCTAACAAATTCTAATATTATCTGAAATTTGACCTTCAACTTCAACGGCATTTGGTTTTAGCTTCAACAGTATTTGGTCTTATCTTCAACACACCTCCGTGAGATCAAATTCTACGACCCCAAGTTCTTCGCGACACCAGATGAATTTTTCTAGCGATAATGGCTTGGTGAAAATATTTACAAGCTGAGTTGAGCAATACTCCAACACGACATTACCGTTGGCCACTTGGTCTCGAATAAAATGGTGACGGATGTCAATATGTTTGGTGCGATTTTGATGCACTGGATTCTTCGTCATGGCGATTGTAGATTAGTTGTCACAGTAAATGATCATCGGATCCTTCAGGTTGTGCTTCAAGTCATGTAGAATCCGCCGCAATCAAATTGTTTGGCAAGCCGCACCGGTGACGGCAACATACTCGACCTCAGAAGATGATAACGCCATAGTGTGCTGTTCTTTTGAGGACCAATATACTGCACTTGAACCAAACTTGAATATATATCCACTTGTGCTCTTTCGATCGTCGATAGAACCTGCCCAATCACTATCAGAAAAATCAAAAAAAAAATTTATTAGAGTTAGTAAACCATAATCTATGGCCACTAGTTCCTTTAGGTATCACAAGATCCATTTTGCAACACCCATATAGATTTACTCGGACTTTGCATGAACCGAGAAGTAAACTTGTTGCTTGCAAAATATCCGGTCTCGTGTGTGTCACATATAACAAACTTTCGATTAAACTTCTATAATAATTGGCATTAATTTTTTCAATACCATCATCAATTGAAAGCTTCACATTAGTTCCCATAGGGTTTGCCACTGAATTGCAATCCTTCAAACCAAACCTATCAAGTAAGTCAGATATGTACTTCTTTTGTAAAATAAAAATTTTTTGACTGAGTGTGTCACCTCAAGGCCCAAAAATAGTTCATCAAATTAAGATCGGTCATTTCAAATTCTTGCACCATATGATACTTAAATCCATTAATCATCTTTTGAGAGTTTCCAACATATATTGAATCATCAACATAGAGACAAACAATCAATACTTCTGTACCTTGGGTCTTCACATAAAGTGTTGGCTCGCTTAAACTCCGATTAAAACCATTTTGAAGAAAATGAGTGTCGATCCGACTATACCATGCCCACGGTGCCTGTTTGAGTCCATACAAATCCTTCTTGAGCTTGTACACCTTATCCACCATACCTTTTATTTCATAACCCTGAGCCTGTTTAACATATACTTCATCATGCAAAAAATCTTTTAAGAATATAGATTTAAAATCAAATTAAAAACTTTCCATTTATGCTGAACCGCTAGGGCTAAAACTGTTCTAATAGTATCAAAATGAGCTACTGGAGCGAATGTTTCAGAAAATCAATACCTTCCCATTGTAAATACCCTTTGGCAATGATCCTTGCCTTTAATTTTTGAATAGATCCATCGGGCTTGAACTTGATTTTGTAGATTCACTTTAAGTCAATTGCTTCTTTGTTTGGAGGTAGATCTACGAGCTTCCATGTTTGATTTCGCTCCAGTGCCGATATTTCTTCATCCATTGCTTTACACTAATCTGATGATTTTACTACATCTTCAAAATTCTCGGGCTCAAGTATAGAACTGAACTGGCACACTTCTGTTCTTTCATAAATTTCTTGCAGCGACCTCATCCTTGATGGAGATAGTTCGGGAGATGAACTTGTTGATGAACTCGATGAGGTATGAGTGGGGCTTGAAGTTCCACTTCCCGTTTCATTGATGGTAGAGGATTCTTCATCAACCATCCCGATAAGATGATCCTGCACAACTTCATCCCACTTCCAACTATTTGTTCATCAAATATTACATCACGACTACTTATCAAGGAATATGAAACGGGATTATAAAGTATGTATGCCTTACTTCGATCACTATATCCTACAAAAATGCATTTTTGAGAATTATCATCCAACTTTTGTCGCTTTTGAGATGGAACATATACATAAGCGGTAGAACCAAAATTTTAAAATGGTTACCTTTGGCTTTCGCTCTGTCCACGCCTCATACCGAGTGCTATCCTCCAAGGATGATGTAGGACTCCAATTTAAAATGTAGGCTGCTGTAGAAACTGCCTCTGCCCAAAATTTATTTGGTAGTTGTTTGGCTTTCAACATGCTCTTTGCCATCTCCATCAAACTTCTATTTTTCCTCTCTACCACCCTATTTTGTTGGGGGGTGTAGCTAGTTGTCAACTACCTATGAATTCCATTTGCTTCACAAAAAACTTCAAACTCATTAGAAATAAATTCACCACCTCTATCTGTTCGGATTTATCTTATAGCTCGATTCTCTTTCTACCATATTTTTAAATTTTTTGAAAGCTGAGAAAGCATCAAATTTTGTTTATAAAACCAATCCATGTCATCCAACTAAAATCATCAACAAACACCACAAATAAAATTGTTATTTAATGAGGGGTTTGCATAGGGCCACATAATCGGCATGCACCAAAGCTAGCGGCCATTTTGCTCTCCATGAGCTTCTCTTCGAAAATGAGTTTCGATGATGCTACCCTCTTATGCAGCTTTCACAGAGCGATCCATCACATGCAACTTGTGGCAAACCGTCAACCATCTTCTTCTTATATAGTAGCTCCAAACTATCAAAACTTAAATGCCCAAACCTTTCATGCCATAACCAATTCTTATCAATAGATGCTTTCATAACATGATTTTGGAAATCAACATGTACTGAAAAAATCTTGTTTTTTGCCATAAGAACCTCAACAAGTAATTCAGTTTTCTTGTTATCTCTGTAAACGAGGCATTTAGTATTTTCAAACACCAAAAAATATCTAGAAATAAGAAATTGGCCAACACTAAATAAATTTGCATCTAGGCCAGGAACATAAAGAACATCTGATATTTTGTAATTCCAAAACATTTACATTCCCTACTCCCTTGCCTTGTGCTTCACGGACATGACCATCTCCCATTTTGACCGGCTTCCAGATTGATCTGTCTAACTCGATAAATAGATCTTCTCTTCTTGTCATATGAGCACTGCAACTACTATCCAAATACCAATTTTTTCTGAACAATTATTTACAGTATAACAAGCAAAAAGAACATCAGATTCTGCATACTTAGCATCAAGTGCATTATTCTCTTTTTTAGTCAATAATATCTTTCAGTGTGGCCATATTTCTTACAGTAATAATATTGGATATTCTTGTAAGTGTTACCTCGTTCGAATCCATTCGATCTGCCACCACTTTGTTGATCTGCCGGCCCAAATCTACCTCCACCTCTGTTTCCTCGACCACGACGGCCATGTCCTCTACCACAACCTCGATATGATGATGCTTGCCGGCTATTATCTGTAGTACCTTTTTTTGTATCTTGTAAAATATTCAACACACTCTGAAAAACATTCTCAACAGAATTTTTATGAGGCCTATTCATTCGTTCTTCATGTGACAAAAGAGAGCCAAGTAATTCACTACATGAATAATTAGAAAGATCTTTTGACTCTTCTATTGCTGAAACAACATGCTCATATTTACGTGTGAGGCTCCGTAAATTTTTTCTACAACGGTTTCACCATAAGTATGCATTTGTGGAACTACTTCCATAGTTCTAGAATAGAAGGAATGAATACTCTCATTCTCTTGCATAAATGTAGTTTCAAATTTTCTTTTTAAAGTTTGAAGTTTGACTCGTAATACTTTAGCAGTACCTTGATATTCAGTTTGTAGTATGTCTCATGTCTCCTTTGCTTTCTTAGCCGCAGCAATATGAGGAAAAATTTCTTCATCAACGGCCTGCTGAATGATAAAAAGTGCCTTTGCATCCTTTTTTGCATGATCTAGGCTAGCATCTATGGATCTCCTCTCCACAAGATCCTATAGATCTTGTGACCGCAACAGCGTCTTCATCTTGATGCACCAGAAGTCATAGTTCACCCTTTGAATATAGGGACAATCAGTTGGGATCCGCTGACACCGTTTGCCACCATCATCTTCTTTCTTTTGCCGAAACCTCGTTCTGATGCCACTTGTTATGGCGGTATTTTAAAGAGCAAAACAAGAAAATAATATAGAATAGAGAAGAGACTTGATTGAGGTGAAAAAAATTAATTACTCAAAAGTTCTATCAACATAGTACGTCATAGTCAGGCTTTTTACAGAGCATGGGTCATGCACTTGGATAACTTCGAATACATCAAACTCCAACGAGATAAGAAACTAAAAATAACAAATCTAACAAATTCTAGTATTATCTGAAATTGGATCTTCAACTTCAACGGTATTTGATTTTAGCTCCAACAGTATTTGGTCTTATCTTCAACATACACGGCCCTGTGCAATCAAAAGACGTGGTCTCTTGTACCACGAGATTCAGCCACCAACATAGTTGGCTGTAAATGGATTTTCAGAGTTAAATATAATTCAGATGGCTCCTTAAATAAGTATAAAGCACGGCTGATTGCCGAGGGATTTAATCAGCACTCGGGTATCGACTACATCGACACATTCTCTTCGGTGGCAAAACATACAATGGTAAGAGTGGTACTTTCTCTCGCTGTTTTCCGTAGCTGGCCTCTTAGACAATTGGATGTCAACAACGCTTTCCTTCATGGAAAGCTTACTGAAGATGTGTACATGGCTCAGCCTCCTGGATTCATTGATAAAAAGTTTCCAGATCATGCTTGCGAGCTCCACAAGGCCATTTATGGCCTAAAGCAAGCACCAAGAGCCTGGTACTCTCTGAGCTTAAAAATTTTTATTGTCTCTTGGATTTATAAATTCGCATTCAGATCACTGCTTATTCATATCTGCTAATTCTGGAGTGGTTATTTATCTAGTTGTATATGTTGACGACCTCATACTGACTGGCAATAATTCTAGTGTGGTGGATAAATTCATAAAGCAGCTTGGATCTCAATTTTCTATCAAAGACTTGGGTGATCTGAATTATTTTCTGGGTGTTGAGGTAACTCATACAGATTCTGGTCTATTTTTATCTCAGCAAAAATATATTTTTAGACATCCTGGATAGAGCCAACATGGCCGGTGCAAATCCTGTCAAAGCACCTTTGGCGACGGGAAAACCAATCTTCAAAGATGATAGTTCCCACTTGACCGATCCTACGGAGTTCAAAAATATAGTTGGTAGTCTACAATATTTGCAACTCACAAGGCCAGACATCGCATTTGTGGTAAACCGGCTCTCTCAGTTTATAAGTCACCCAACAGAAAATCATTGGTCGACACTAAAGCGTGTTCTACGCTACTTGGTTGGTACCTCTAATCATGGTCTTTTCTTCACAGTAATTCACCTTTTATTACATGCTTTCCGAATGCTGACTGGGCTGGGAGTAGAGATGATCGAATGTCAATTGGAGCTTTTATTGTTTCTCAGGTAAAATCCTTTTCGTGGAGTACCAAGAAACAACGTTCTGTTGCTCGTTCGTCAACTGAAGTTGAATACAGATCAGTCGCTTCTACTATTTGCTGATATATATTGGGTGCAAAGTCTTTTACAAGAACTCTCCATCTCTCTCAACCAGCCACCTGTCATCTATTGTGACAATCTTGGAGCAGCTTATCTATGTGCTAATCTAGTTTTTCACTCTCCGATGAAACACATAGAGATTGATTATCACTTTGTACGTTAAAAGGTTCAACAAGGGTTGTTGCGAGTTTCTCATGTTTTGTCCAAAGACCAGCTGGCCGACATGCTTCCTAAAGCTCTTTTCAGTCCTGAGTTCGAAAGGCTTCGGTACAAGATTGGTGTCTCTCAACGACCCACTATCTTGTGTGGGCATATTAGGAATCATTCTCACATGCAAGAATAGCTAGTTTCCTGTTTCTATTGTTGCCTATTTAATTTGATCGTGTTTTCTTTATTTGCTTTATTGTCTTTATTTTGATTGATTGTAAATTTGTAATCCTTAGTTTTCCATTTCTATCTATCGATCATTCTCTTTGTATAAATTCGCAATTCTCGATTCCCATTTCTATCGATCATTCTCTTTGTATAAATTCACAATTCCTATCAATGAAAAGGATGAGGATTTTGTTCTTCAACAAACACTTTCAGTCACTCAGCTACTTCAGATGGATCGGATCGAAGCAATTTGATCAATAAATCATAAAGTATAGATACGATCAAGATTAAGATCAATTGGCAGGGCTCACCAATAATAAATTTAAATGATATTTAATCGGGAGCACTAGGCTCCTTGCCGGGGTTAACTTGGTCCAAAGCAAAAGGCAAACAGGACTTCCCTGCGTACTATTGAGAGAACTAAAAGAGAGAAAGAGGAGAGAAGGACAAACAAGAGAGGAAGAGAGGCAATCTGTCCCCTAAGAGAGGTGGGAATCATCAGCAACTGTGCCAGGGGACATACCGGCGACTGCCGGCGGTGTAAAGCCCGGCCGGCGGAATATCAATGGAAAAAGCCCGGAAAACAGGGGAACCGGAACTTTTCGTCGTTTCGGCCGTTGGTCGCTCACAGATGGCCATGGCTTCGCCGTGGAGGATCGTAGAGAGGCCAAGGAACTCAGCCCAGGTTCTGGTGTTCAAAGACGGTGGCTCCAGTGGCCGGAAGAACAGGGGATGCAGATCTTGGTCGATTTCCGGCGAAATACGGCCGGCGAGGGGTGGTTTAGTGCCGTGGAGAGAAGAAGAATCAAAGGAGAGAAGAAAATGGCCTCATCTTGGCTCCGGAGAGCCATCCGGCCCGATTTCCAGCGAGCACAGTGAGAGGGAACGCGGCGAGAGCAAGAAGAAAGAGCGAGAAAGGAGAGACTATCGCAACTCTCGATGGTCGAGGGCTATAGCAGGATCGTCGGAGAAGAGGAAGAGTCCCTGCCCGCGCGTAACACAGGTGGGCCAGCCGGCCACGTGGACCGGGCCCCGACTGGGCCTTCGCTTGGATCAATGATAGGAAGTTGACTCCTGGATCATCCGCAAGCTCCTGAAACCACGTTATAACACAGTCAAAATCTTGTCTTATCCGTCATATATTAACGTAGAAATTTGTTCCTGTTTTTTGGGGAACTCGGAGTCTTTGGGAAGCTGAACCCATCGATAAGGATGATTTTGTACTTGGCCTTCTCCTTGGGGATTTCTGATTGTTGTAGGCCAGGTTCTTCCATCTCTGAGCTTAATTCTTGGGAGGTGACAGGAGGACCACTTGAATGCTGCATATTCTTGGAGGGAAGGTCTGATGGCTTTGTACATCCATCCAAAGAGAACTACTTGCAAAACTGCTGCTATTGCACTAAGTATCCCTGTGCCCGTGACAAAGATTACAACATCATAGCTCACAGTTCCCGAACCAAACCCTGTTAACAGGACAAGGGTGTTCGGTTTCTTTGAAAAAGTGAGGCACAAAGAAGATACACACTCCAAGAGGAGGAACGGAAGGGAGTTCATAACTATTTAAATGACTCTGGTTCAGATTGTTGGCTTAGTTATCAGCGTCTGTAAAAATGTGTCCAGGTGAGGAGATAGGTGTATAGATAAGGGTGAAAATAGTATGGATATTACCTGTCTGAATCCGATTTCGTATCCGAATCAATTCAGATATGGATAGAAATTTAAAGATCAAAGATCCAACTAATATCTGTATCTGTATCCATATCTGTCTAAGAAAAATGGGTATGGATATGGATAAACAACTATCTGATCCATATCCGAATCTACATACAATTCTATATAATTTTATATGATATTTATTAATTTTAAAAAAATATACAATCATATAAATATATTATTAACTTAATTTATTATTTATCTGGTAGTATCCTTGATTTTATAGTCATAAAGTTTAATTATCTAAGTTATATCAATAATTATATTATATTTTAATATCCGAATTATAACTGTATCTGTTTAAATAAATATGAATATAAATTTTTACATCCGAATAATATTTGTATTCATATTTATATTTATTAAATAAATAAATATAATATGGGTATGCTGGTGCCTGATTCGGTTCGATTTCAGCCCTATGTATGGAGTTTGGCCTCCCGTGGAACCTTTGTCTTGTAGTTAGGATTAGCAGCTCCCATGCCTTGATAACACGTCATGGGTTGCAGAATCGGCCAAGTTTGTACAGTTGGTCAGCCCTCGTTCTCCAAAGAGCAAAGCCAGAAAAAAATGAAAATGGGATGCTTTAAGGGGACTGCTAACATATTTAATTAAGGGACGGGTTGTCTAGTAGGTTGCATCTTTTTACCGTCATGTCACCATTTTGTCGATCGGTTGATGTTTAATGATCAATTAGCTGACTCATGCAGATATCTTGCTGATGGAACTTGCGTTAAGAGAAACAATCACTTAAATCTATCCCCTTTAGGACTTCTATAGCAAGAAGATTTAACTGGTAGAATTGAATGCCACAAGTAACACTATTAGGTCAACATGCCTGTATACTCTTTAATGACATCTGCTTGATGATTAAGGTAACGAAGGTTCCAAAGTCTTCGACAAGATATTAAATCCCGACAGGATAGAAACATCCCAGCCATCTAGTCTGGTTTTCACGAAAACAAGAGTCCAAACCCAACCATGCAAGGAAGAAAGAAAGAGGAAAGAAAGAAGAGAAAATGAAAAAAAGAAAGGAGGAAAAAAGAAGAAAAAAAGAAAAGAAGGAAAAAGAAAAGAAAGAGAGAGAAGAGAGAGAGAAGAGCAAAAAGAAATAAGAAAATAAAGAAAAGGATAAGAAAAAGAAAGAAAAGGAAAAAATGGAAAGAAGAAAAAATGAAAAAAATGAAAAAAGAAGAAGAAGAAGAAAGAAATGGAGGATATCTACTGACATATATAGTTGAAACTTTTTCTAAAATGGGATAGGACAATAGGACACCCTACTCCATAATAAAATTGGGACACCATCCTATAGAGTTTAAAACCTTGATTTAGCAAGCCTGTCTACTCGATAGCATGACAAGCTATTTACAATCAAAGTCTTAATCATTGAAGAACACCCTGGTCTATCTACTTTCAGAATAAGACATCATTTTAAAGAAAAAGTATTGTTAAAATTATTGATGTGTCAGCAAGGCCAGAGGCACATGGAGACGTTGTCACATTAACACAGCCTCATCTTAATATGTTTTCACCCCAAAATTGTATATTTCTATTTAGGTTACAGAACTCATCAAAAGAACAATTCATGCAAATGTTGTCATAGCTCACTGGAACAACACAGTTAATTAGTATCAAAGGGGAATCAAAATTCACAAACCATAACCAAGATACCAAGAACAAAGACCTATAAGAACAATAGGCCCGGCCAGCCGGTCATAGCAGGTTTGCAGCTACTGATCTCCAAACAGAAGTGTTTTCACAATGGCATCACCCATACCAACTGCAAATGGGAACCTGTGACCAGCATCTGGAAGCTCATGGTAGCGAACCCAAGGAAGCTTTTGGCTGATACAACGTGCCAATGTAACTGGCACGATCATATCCTTGGCACCCTGCCACAAGTGGACTGAACCGTCGTTGGGAAATGGGTTCTCAAGGTCCAAAGGATCGAACTCCCAGTTCCCAAAACCAACTATCAAGTCGCGATGGACTGACTCAAATTCTCCTTGTTGTCTTACCTGTGCCTGATATTGCCAAGCAATTAACAAATCAATCATCAGAAATTTCGGTTGCTGGTTAATGTTTGTTGCATTGTAAATTACCATAATGCAAGAAGTAAAATATCATAAGTAGGTAATTCAGAAAACAAGCATTTCAAACAAGAACTATAGTTCATGAGGGGAATAAAAACATGAGATTAGATACTAATTATGGTACAAATAGTACCAATCTTCGTGGATCATAAGCTTTATAGTGTATAAAATGCAACACATGATAATCACTTGGTTAGACATTTGTTGGCCCTGTCCAGAAGTGCTTTTCAAACAAATTTGATTTCTGACTATGAAGCACAAGATAAAACTGCAACCAACATGACTTACCATTCAACCAAAAGCTAACATCTCTGTCTCTCTTTTGTTGCAATATTTGAATGGAACCTCATTATGAGGCAAGGAGTCGATATTCCCGTACATTCAAGCACACATGCGCGCAAACACACACCAATACAATAGAGATAGGATAGTGGGATGACATATACAAACACTCACATATATACGTGTATAAAATAGATGGATAGGCCTTAAATTCTCATTTTTAAAGCCACTGGATTTGAATCATGACAGCTTATACATCTAAAATCTCTCAACACCAAGGAGGTATAAAATGGCAGCAGAAATCTGAACCATCTAGATTTAGATCCAGCAGCAAGCAAAATGAGGTGAGTGGATACCCTCTCCCTTTCAGAAAAATGTATACATGCATGCATGAGCACGTTGTACTTACGCGATCAATCTGAAATGAGCACAATTAGGCATCTCCAGTCTTAACTTTCCAATGAATCCACCAAGATAGCCTAATGGTACTCTCATGAAATAATTAACTGCTAGGGACCTTAAGAATAAAATAGTTTCACAAGAAGATACCCAATCATTTGGTTGGCAAGGTTAACAATCCATGATTCTGTCCAATATGCAAAGCAGCACTGCAAACAAGACATTTTCCCCCAAGAACTGCCAGAGTTTAAAATATAAATCAACCTCCATAGATGCATCTTCTCTTTCTATTTTACATCTCCTTTTGGTGCATAAGTGAACTTTAGGCTTTGCAGATAAATAGCATACCTTCCATATGAGTAAAACTTCTCATTTGGTCATATTTAATCTTTCGATTCATCCCTAATATGAGCACAGATCTTCTCTTGTGCACAGGATGTGAATGGGCCTGGAACACACATGCAGGGGGCCACAGTGCATCAACCAGGGCCTATTCACTGAAGCACTGATGCAGTGGGCCAGTGCACGGGTGAATGGCATGTTAGTAATAGCTGTGGTAACATGGCCCGCACAACAGAGGATTCATGTTCCCCAAACATGCATCCTGAATTGGTAATTTCTTTGTTTCTAGAAGATGCAAATAATATGTTTCTATTATAAAAATATGATTGGTGCTACTTTTTTTGTTGAGCCATTATGAGCGTCACTTTCTTGTTGTGCTTCCAGGCACTATCTTCAGGCTCCAGCCCACAGACACCAAATGGATATGTTGATTTTGTGTTAAATTTCATACATCTAGAATAATTTCCAGCAGGAAATTTTCTCAAACGTTGCCTCCAAAAATGAGGAATATCAGCTGAGAGCTACAACACTACAGCACTAGAATAGAAACCAGTAATAGCATCATATAAGTGCATATCCTAATCCCTTCATTAACCATATTCATTACTTGCTAATCTATTGTTTTACTATTACGTGCTAACTTGTACCTAGTAAAAGATTAATATTTCAAATCCATGTGAAAAGATGATATACCAGATAGCGATCTCTAGATTCTAACTTGGGTAAGAGTTCCTTGTCTTGTGGAGAAAGTACATCAGACCGCTGACCTACAACACTTGATGCAGGAAACCATTTTTGGGTGTTCCACCAGTATACCAACCAAGGGGCATAATGAGCAACTCGAACTGCCCACTTGTCCTGTAAAAGTTGCTGATCATAAGCCTCTCTTGATGAGTTGGCAGGAAGACCAGGCCACCAGTAGTTAGAAAATGGAGCGACTATAGCTGCTCCCATAAGCCTGCAATGATTTCAGATCCAATATGAGATGAAGAAAGAAAGAAAGAAAGGAAATATGGAAACAAACTTAACCTAGCTAGTACATAAAAGACTCCTATATGAACTTTGTATCCTTCTTTAGAATACAGATTACTCTTACACTGGTAAGGATGAATGAAATTTTCTGACTTTAGACATTTCTTATTGCTTTTACAACTCATATGCCATCGAGAGAATTGTTATCTAACAATGAATATAATTCTTTCATGCTGCACACGTGCTCTGGTTGAATGACAATTCCAGTAAAGTCATACTAAAACCAATCAACAACAAGTTCCTTCTTTCTAAATTCAAATTGCAACTTAAGAACTTAATCCTAGCTCTGGGTTGATTAATCAAAGAAGACTCTTTCTTGATTGCTAAGGTTTAGATTTTAGCACAATATGAGCTGGTCATAAAGAAAATCAATTACCAATGAAGAAAGTTAAATACAATGAAGTAATAATAAATGATCATCTAAAACTACCCTTCTTGGCAAGAGTACAACCAACGGAATCTAAGGCAGCATGCATGAATACAGCTTCACCTTATCGAGATACAAAATTTGTGTTCGATTGATGGTTGAGTTTTTCAAGGAACATGCTCTAATCTATGGCACAATCAAAATATTCAGTCACCTTCCCCAATGAAATTACATTCTCGCAATTCTAGTTATCAGCAACATAAAGGTTTTTACTCCAAGAAGACCGAAAAGGACAATGAAGGGGATAACTTCCTTAATTATAGAAATCCTAAGGATTATATCTGTAATGACTTAAGACCTCACCTAAAAAGACTAACCAGTGCATAGCCGATGTGGGACTAAACATATGCCCACATAATCTTCACATACTCCTCTCATTATTTAAGCCCTAGCATCCTCTCCAGGCTAAAGGCTCAAATCCAATCAAATCTAATCTCAAAGACCACGATTAGTCGGTAGTCAATCCCAATGGACCAATGCTACCTTGTCTCTAGTCCATATAAGTCATGGGTTGGATCTGCTTTAATACCATTTGTAACAATCCAAGACCTCACCCGAAACGACTAGCCAGAAAATATTATTTGGAATCTTTGGTTCTAATATAAGTATCCAAAATCTATCCAATGCATAACTAATGTGGAACTAAACACGTCCACACGGGTCCTCACATTAGCTTCCACTAAGAGAATAGTAGAGGTTACTAAAATGTTAGAATTAGAGCAGGGCTATCTTAAATTGTGTTGAAGTTTTATCCATCTCTTCGATGTTGATATGGAGAAACAATACATAAGCAAAAAAACATATGTTCAATGCTAAAATATTTCAAAGCATTATCTTATATGACCAGACAATCCACCAGTTCATACATTAATATTCTTGGATGACAAAATTGAAATTAAATCCACTTGTCCCCCGATTAAACCATTCATTCCGAAAGAATACCACGAGATTTGGGATCTGGATAATCTCTGGCTCAAGATGCCTTCGAATTCTACAGTGGCAAACAGCCAACTGATTCCAAGATGTTCTCTGATGTAATACCTCTTTAAATATCATGTTCTGTACATGAGTAACTACTTTTGAATCTTCCACAATCTACCCAATCCCAAAAGAAACCTTTGTTACTTCGTAAGTTCCTGCCAATATTTTATTAGGTTGGCATCTCTGAATATAGTCCTAATATATTCTGGTTACAGAAATAATTATATTATATAATTTGACGTTACTGGTTCAGGATATGTCAGTTCATGCGAGGCTGTTCATTTGACCATGTCCAAGACTCCTAGAGATATATATGTTTAATCATGTAAGCAGGACAAAAGCCATGATCTACATACATTATAAACTCAAACAGTAGGTCAATTTATAAAGGAACAGAGGAACAGTGAAGAAAGAAAGCGTCAAGTTTCATAGGAAGGGAATCTCTCAAGACATTGCATTTAAGAGAGCAGGACCCATGGCATTATATAGGTATGCTGATACTACCAACTTTACCAGTAAGTCATGAAGAATATCAGCAATTGCTGAAGGAAGGAGAGGTCAAGTCAGAGAGGACCACCATGATCTCTATGCAAGAGGTTGAACATGTTTCTCTCATACTTCTCCAAATAGAATGATTAAGTTTTCTATGCGTATGGATTACCATGATGCAAAAGAGTGGTGAGTTGTCACTACCTGCGAGGTATGTGTTGCAAACATGCCCAGATAATCTCTCCTCCAATCGAATATCCAATCACATAGAACTTGGATCCTAGCTCCAACTGGTCAACAAGTTCTTCAATATCCAGAGCTGTGCTTTTCTCTGACTGCTTTGGATTTGGATCACTCTCCCCATAGCCAGCTCTATCGAAAGATAGCACATAAACTCCTAATTCTTGAACCACTTCCTGTAAAACCCAGCATCAGCTAGTTTTACTACTGAGACAGGGTGGAAGATGCCAGAATAAAAGGACTAAGAGAACAGAGATATGGAAAATAATTGACACCTGAGATAAGGGGAACATATCATATTTGCATGAATCAAAACCATGAATAAAATTATCTTATGTTTGGCCTTCTCCTTTGGGATCCCACTTTCTGTGTAGGCCAGATGCCTTCCATCCTTCAGCTTAATTCTGGATGACATAACCGGAGGACCATTTGGAGATCCACAAATCTTAGATGGTGGAGGTTTAATTGCCTGGTATGCCAATGCTATTACAGCCACCAACAGAACTGCTGAAATCTTTTTAAAAATCCCTGAAATAGTTGCAGCATGTCAATCATCACATCTTCTTAATAGGAGGCAAAAGAATCTGAAGTAGTTCATGCTTCCTATATGATGAAATGCGGATATTTCTGAAGAACTTTTCTTATTGTATTTTTGGAGTAAATTAGTTGGCAAGATAAAAGAAAAAAGGATCTTCAATGCCTTTTGAAACATCTGTACAAGAGAAAAGAAGCATCTGTATCTATAAACATATGACAGCGGTGAAGTATGAAAGTCGAGATTCTAACTCCAACCCAGTTATAGATAAAAACAAGAACTTAAACTCATTAATAAGATCAGTTTTTTTTTTTTAAAAGAAAGAAAAATGTGGGCAAGCTTGTTCATATACTGAATGAAATGAATACAAAGTCAAGAATCAAAACAAAAAACAGATGTCCTTCACTACTTGTCTACCATAAGTACTGTTACCCTTTTGCTTCACTGCAAAATGCCAATTTCCTCAAACAGGTGGCTTTAGAATCCTTCAAGTTTTTTTCCTTCCAATACACCACCAAATAACATCATCAAAAGATCCCAATCAGCTTGAAGATATTCCCAAACTCTCTTTGATCTCCAAGAGTCCAAGCATGAGATCAGAGACTCCAGTGAGCCACAAATGTTTATTTGGATTTGGAAAAATTCTAGAAGACCTGGTAAAGAAGCATCTCATGAAAAGGTGGTAGGCAGACTCAAGCATACACTAGAAAACGGAGACAACAGGGAACAAGGCCACATTCTCTTTGAAATATTATTGGCAGTAGTTGATGACCAGGTGAAAATCTTCACCTTTCAGGGGCTTGAGATTTCCGAATAACTGGCAGTAACTTTAGAAATCTGTAATAGGACTTCACTGAAAATACTTCTCAAGAAATCCATCTCCATTAAGAGTATCCATCTTGTTTCGATGGTGGATGAGATTCAAAACTCTTCATTAGACTAAAAAATTCACTTGCAAACTCCTCAACTCTTCTTAACGAGGCATTCCCTTGAAAAATCACCATCAATTGAGCACGGACCAGAAGGGAAGAAAAAAAATCTAATTGAATAGTCGCTTAGAGATATGAAGATGAAATTTGAGCAAAACTAGCCTAGAATTTAAGATTTGTATTTTTGCTCCTAAAGCATTTTCACAACCTATCCTATAATTTTATCCCATAAATTTTAATAGAAGGTATTAGAAACATGAATGCAAGCTGAGCCACATAAGCAATATCAGCAATGAAATTTCATTTTTGGCATGCCTCACATCGTAACTCTATATGTTAAGAAAGAAAAGATAAATTAAGCTATGTTTAGAGTTGTGAGATACAACAACTAATTTTACTAGAGCAGTGAAACAATTTTAAGCACCAGAAAAGACGAGTGTTTCAGATTATTTCTGTCCCACTGATGTTCTAAAACTTTGTTTGGTTTTCGCTTTCACTCTCCCGAGAGGGTTTTGGTTTTGACAGTTTCAATGCTTTCAGCAGTTTTGCCCTGAATCTCATGGTTGAGTTGAAAAGTCAGAATAAGATTCAAAATTTTAAAAAAAAGAAGAGTGGAAGTAAAGGAAACTAAGGTGAGTTATCTCACATCATTTTATTGTATCTTGAGTTATCTAAGATCATAATATGTAGAGTTTAGTGAAGAAGAGCCAACCTTCTATACATTTTATCTATTCACTGGTTCCACATTCAAGCACACATGCCTAAAAATATTAAGTTATAAATGGAGCCAGAGAAACATTTGTAGGACTTTCTCTGTTTTCAAATATTTCGAAGAGATAATGAAAAGAATAGCCAGAAGCTATCTGGACAAGAATTTAGAGTTTCACTTGTTCTCGAGAATAGCATTGATGGAATCATGCCACTTAAAGTGTAACTTTAGGTATAACTATGGAATGATTTCTTTTGCTAATAGATTCCATTACAATGTCAAACTGTGACCATGTTTCCACTGGGTACTACAAGCACATAATCACAAAAGCTATATCTACCTTCTATTCAGATATAAGTAGATAAGAGATAACAGATTTGGTGCATTAGATCAACACGACACGTTAGAATTTGTCACACGCTTAATATATGGAGACATTTTTTGAACATATTATGTTTAAGGCCTGTTCATAATCAGATTGGCAGGATGTTTAGAGATTAGAGAGGCTCTATAACAGCAATCCTTCTTGAGAGAGAGAGGAGAGGGAACAGCTGCACTCCGTTTTGGCCCAACCCACCAAAACCAGCCAAACTAACTAAAAATGACTGAAACATGCCGAAACCATTAAAACTGACCGAAACTGGCCAGCTTTGGATCTATCTTGGCCAAAACTCAAAACCATGGGGACAAGCATGCATTTAAAATTAATTTCCAGTTTCCTTGTTTAATACAAATATAAGGAACATATAATCAATAGAAGTATTAGAAGAAATTAAGTTTTTCAATGTCGAAAGAACTTTTAGCATGCCTTACACATCTATTAAGCTGTCAGACTATCCAAAGGCTACTAATTTGACAAATGTGCATTCTTCCACCATCAATTATCACTTATTTTATCAAAAGTAAAAGTGGTTTACATACCTTTAGTACTTGGATAAATAAGAATTATATTCAGTGGCCTATCTGTTGCAGTCAGAGAGAATAGTTTTCCAGGACTTGTACTTGCATAAGAACTAAAAGCAATTGCAATCCCTAAGAAAAACATAGGACTCAACGGTACACAGACTTCAAGACTTACAGTGAATAAGGGATGGAGGGAGCATAAAACAAATGCATCAAGAGATAGATGCTCATCTATAGCAGTCTTTATCATAGGTGGGATACCTTTTACCATAAGGAAGCATCTCAAGAATATAGTCATCAATATAGTCATCATCAGAAAAATTTCCTACAACCGTTCTGTAAGTTAACGTGTAGAGGGGACCTATGTATATATCCAAAAAGAGGTGATAAAACGCTTGACAGTTCCATGGTTCAGAAAGAATAGCCCTCTTATTACACAGTTTCTGGAAGTGCTGATATTTTTGTACATTAGGACATTGGGGATATGACACAACATAGCTCAACATTTCACTTTGAAGTCTCCTATTGGAATTAGCAATAAGTGTCGACATTGGAGTCCTTTTATGGAGTGTCATGCAACGGACTCTTAGTTTCAAGTGCAAGACACTTTAGGCAAAACATAGGTATGTTTTTATAAAAGCAAATCATAGGTGTCATCAACTTTAGTATATTAACACATCTAAAATAACCTTAAATGTATCTCCACAGTATCTTAAACAAATTGAAAGCTCATGGCTGATCCATTATTTGCTTGCTTGCATATATTTTTCTCTATTTCCTTCATTGCAGTTTTTCTTCTACAAAAAGGCATCACAAGCACATACATCATGTTCCCCTGTCTAGATTTTTGAAGACTACCATGATCAATGCTTGAGAAACTTAATAGTCAGACACTTGGCAGTTGTGCCAAATATCCAAGGAACACTGGTGACGTTGGTATCACTTAAGGGACTAGTTCAGAAATATTGGGCATATGAAGTGACCAAAGAATGGAAGAAGTAACAAGGTTGGGCATTGAAAGATCCACTTAAGTAACTTTGACTAAGGGTACCACTCAGTTGGATATAGGTTGGACTGGAGGATAGGTTGAATATCTCAAAACCTGAACCAGACCCATGTATAAAATAGGATACAAATCTAAAATTAAACCCAACTATTTTCTTTAACAGGTAACCCAGCCTGACACACAACCCGTTTAAGTTAAATGGGTTAAACAGATTGAATGACTTTTAAATGAGTTAAATAGGTCTGGTCAGAATCCGACCAAACTATTAAACAAGTCAAAATGGGTTGAAGAAGTCAGGACTCTAAACCTGAACCTAACAGTTTAATAAATTGGTTAGGTCGAGCGACCCGTCGACCAGACTTGTTTATGCCAAACATGAACCTACTTAAACTGTGTTAGGTATGGGTCAGATGAAATCTTGGGCATATGAAGTGACCAAAAGGATGGAAGAAGTAACGAGGTTGAGCAACTAAAGATCCACTTAAGTTATTTGATTAAGTGATCCAAGAGGACCGCCGGACTAGATGTGGACCAATTTGGCCACTACGGTTAAGGCTGGACAAGGTTCATGGATGAGATCTACCACATCAGGAAGTTAAAGTGCGTGCCGAATTTCTAAAAGCTGTATCTTGATCATACAATGCTTCACTCAGAAGATCTTTTTCCAAATTAGGTAACTTTTCGAGATCTATCATGTAGCGTCAATCCTCTAAGAAATTAAAATGGGCTGAAATTTCATCATTTGGGATTTGAAACAAGCATGTCAAATCAATTTTTTTTTTAAGAAAGATTTTGACCGAATGTATCTCCTAATCAAAGAAGAATTAAGCAAAGTGACAGAAGACAAAGTTAATATAGAAGTTGAGATATTCTTTTTGTAAGATTTTAGTTTTTTGCATTTATTTTTACTAGTCATGTTTATTTGGAAAGTGGAGAGGAATCTAATCCGAATTGTACAAAAATGGACCTCACCTTTATTAATACATAAGGGCTATGTACCTTAGTTTTGATTCATTAATTGATCATTAAAAAAAGGGACCTAAATCTTACTTTCACTGATTTTTCTACTTTTTTTCTAAATTTCGTAGTAGGATTCAAGTTGATTTGGGTTGAAGAATTCTTCCTTCTCTTGATCGGAATATTAAGGTTGCTAGTTAATCTGATATGGGTTGGATTGGAGGATAGGTCAAATATGTCAAAACTTGAACTTGACCCGTTTATAGAACAAGACAAATATTCAAAATCAAACCCAGCCTTCGTATTTAAGAAGTAATCCATCCCAACCAACACAACTTATTTAAGGTTAAATGGGTGAAACAAATTGAACAGATTAAATGGATTTTAAATGGATTAAACGGGTCGTTCAGGAGCCAATCAAACTCTTAAATGAGTCAAAATTGATTAAACATGTTAAGACTCTAAAACCTGAACCCAACTATTTAATACATGGGTTAAATTGAGCAACCCCGTTTATGGCCTGGACCCATTTATGCCAAACCTAAACCTACTTAAACTACATTAATTATGGGTTAGGTCGTAAATTGCCACCTCTAGCTTTGACATCTCACAAAAGAGATGGCAAAATGAAAAAACAAAATAGAAGATTTGATGAAGATATGTGAGAGACTAAATTAGAGTAGATAAGAGAACAATTCATGCAGATACTCTCTCTCCATTTATGCAGACAAGAAAATAGGTGAATGAGAAGGCATCAGCAAGATGGTGAAAAACAAGATCATTTAAGGTAACATTATACCTTAATATCAAAGAAGGAAAATAGGAAAAGAGGACCCAACTACATGATGAAGAACATATGTGCATGAAAATTTAGTGAGCCACAATTATTTAACAATTGAAAAGAACACTTATTAGTACCTAAATCCATTAAAATCTCTTGGATGAGCTGAATGACATTGGATATTGTTGCTGCTTGTTTCGGCTAGGTCGGAGGGCGGACGCCTAGTCTTTGCACAAGAAATGCTGGAGTAACCTGCAAAAGAAGTCCGAGCAAAAAATTTTGCTTCTGCGAGGATCTTCCGACACTCAAGTCAGATTCAAAGAACAAAAGAGCAGCAACGAGTTCTCTGAGAGGGATTGCTTACCTTGGTCCTCAGGACTTTAGTTGTTTATATAGAATATCGTCGAACAGCTGGTCGAACAACTGTGAGATCGTGCAATCCCGAGATTGCAGGGCCATTAATCATGCCGTTGCGGTATTATAGCCCTCATTCGCTCCTATAGAGTGAGGAGGCCGTTACTAGCAATATATTGAGTGAGGAATTTGAATATCCTCGAAGATCGTGCTTAACCTGTTGGTCTTCTTAAATTGGATGAGTGGTGTCACCTCATGATACATAAGGATCTCACCTATTAATCGCATAGGCTGTCAATCAACAGCTGAGAGTATGGGGGATTTTAGCCTTCATATACTCCCCACGTGGGGTATTTTATTATTTTTGGCCTTTTTTGCATGGTGTCACTCAAGTGGAGTCTCAGCTCAGCATGAAGATGGCTAAGTATAGAAACACCTCAGCTTGGATATAGCTCATCTCAGCCTCATATAGCTCATCTCAGCATCATATAACTCAGCTCAGCATGAATATAGCTCATCTCAGCCTCATATAGCTCATCTCAACATGAATATGCTATGGATGCCTCTTCACAGCATGAATATGCCGTGGATGCATACATATGGCTTAGCCACTCCGAAATCTACTTCTCAAATATAAATCCGAGGCATCAAAGTACCCCATAACACTACCCCTACTCCTGAGTCTGAGAATCAGATGAAAGAAGTACTGCTAATATGATGCCTCGAGCCTAGGAACGTCCATCCATGCATCCCATTAAGGTATTTTTGCTCTGCTCGGTATTTTTGCTCTGCTCTTCATACGAGTGGTATTTTTGCTCTGCTCTTTACGCGAACGGCATTTTTGCTCTGCTCTTCATATGAGTGGCATTTTTGCTCTGCTCATCTTGTGAACGGTATTTTTACTCTGCTCTTCATACGAGTAGTATTTTTATTCTGCTCTTTATGCGAGCGATTTTTTTGCTCTGCTCATCTTGTGAGCGGTATTTTTGCTCTGCTCTGTATACAAGCGACATTTTTACTTTGCTCTTCACGCAAACGATATTTTGCTTTGCTCTTCATGTGAGCGGTATTTTGTTCTGCTCTTCATACAAGCGACATTTTTGCTCTACTCAACTTGTGAGTGGCATTTTTGCTCTGCTCACAATTGTAAGCTAAGGGTCCTTTCGGTTAGCCCTCCGAAGGTCCTTATAGGTGTCCCTCCACTTCTCGCGTGACTTGGACTATGCAAGGGTCTTGTAAGTTAGCCCTACCTCTAAGTCGCCGAGGTATTGTCGTCGATTGTAGATCGAGCATCTTATAAATTAGCCCTCCAAAGATCCCTTTGGGTCTCCCTCCGCTCGAATTTAACTTCACCTCAGATCTACAGATTTTTAGCTCGGATCTACAGGTTACACATCGAATTTGCCTTGACTTCACCTCGGATGATCGATTTTTATCTTGGATTGGCCTTGACTTCACCTCAGATGTTCGATTTTACCTCGGATTGGCCTTGACTTCACCTTAGATCTTGTCGCTTGGAGTCTGGCCATCGGACTGAGTGCCATGTTCGAGACAGTAGAATTCCCAGTGGGTTCTGCCAGCCAGGATGCCAGCCTGGTCGAAGTGGATGCATCTCCCCATGAAAGGATCGGGGAAGAAGATGGATAATGAGCACCAGGACTTCTTGGCCGAGCCATTTGGAACACATCCAGAGTTTCTGCGCATGCGTTCGTCCTTTGTCGGGGTCGAGCCCACTGGATCCGAGCTGTCGTGGGTGGTTCTGGTGCTGCTGGAAGCGGAAGGAAGCTATAACCGCAAAGTAGATCCTCTTCCTCACGGGTTCCCACGCACATGCGAAATCACACACATCGATGACCTCTATCGGACCTGGGAGGACGGGCACTGCGAGCGAGGATGCGCATCCGGAGAGCTCGAACGGCTAGACCCACCTGCTAACAGCTTCAGTGTCGAGGATGTGCAGAGAAAGCATGGGGAGTTGTCGGCCTTCTGCTTCGGACGTGCCCATTTCAGTCGAGCTTGCCTCGGAGAGGCTCGCTCGTGGGCAATCTTGGCACCGGCGGACACAGAGATGCGCACGAGGAACCTCAGACCCACGGATCCGACAAGGCTCGTCACTGTTGGGGCGTCGAACCAGAGTGGAGCGACCCCAAGTTTCGAATCTACGCGACAAGAGAGGCGCGTGTGGAGAAGACCTTATGGCCAAGGATCCAATGACCTCAGCTGCATGTGAAGACGTGCGAGGAAGCTCGAAGAAGCCTCGAAGCCTCAAATCTTGGCTCCAGCACCAACGGGAGTGCCCGTGGCCTGGAGGTGCAGGGTGCCGGGAGGAATGGGACCGTCCGTCTCGCCGACAACATGCGCAACGGTGTGGGGGGCTTCGTGGCCCCCAATCCAATGATTTGGGGCGCCGATCCGATGGGTACGTGCGTGGGAGAGGCATCAGGCTCTGCCAGAAGGGCTGTGGGCCCTCTTCCTTTTTCTTCGACGTCATCAGGGTGAATGGGAACAATTCCTGAAGGAGGCAAGGAAACAGAGGTCCTTCCATGGTCGGATAGTAGACGGGGTAGGGATCTCGATCAATCGAGATCTAGATCTAGTCGGTCTGAACGTTGAAGCCATGGATGAGGTGGATGGGGGCAGTTGTAGCCAGACAGAGGTACCGAGCAGGATAAGCTCAGATCCATCTGTGGGTGAGCCCAACACTGGCGAGGGTGGCTGCGGCGGATGGCACGAGCGCATGGGAGAGGAGCTACGAGGCTGTCAGTGCCGGCCCTGGCACCGAGAGAGGCTGCACGTGATAGGCTGACCACCCCCCTCTTCTCCCTTCTTTCCCATTTTTTTCTTCCAATCTGCTGTAACTCTGGATATTGGGATATACTTTCTTATTTGAAGCCCTCCAAAAATTTAATTTTGGTTTCGAAAATCAAAAATTTCCATGATCTCATTTTTTTATTTGAGTGTCGTGATCTCCTTCCTTATTTAAATCTGCTCAAAATTTTAAAATATAAATAAAAATAATTCGAGGATCAGAAAATTTTCATATCTCCTTCCTCATTTTATTGATTTCTCCGCCTTCGTTGCAAGTAGGTGGCGAGCATTGCGCCATAGAGGTCGGGGTTGACATGGGTGTGGGAGCAAGACGCATCTCCGCCATGCATCGTTGTTCCGCCGCATCGTTTGGATCGCAGCAGTCTAGGTGTATACTCGCTGGACTGGCATATTGAACTAATCCGCACTTATCTCCATGGCCGACGGAGGTGGCGGTGCTGGTGGTGATGGCGACGCAGGGGCCTCGCTATCGGCACGGGCTCCCTCATTTTCGGAAGAGGCGTCGTTGGAACACCGTGAAGAAACCTTGCGTGGCACCATTGCATGCTCACTTGGCTTCCTGAAAAATGGGCCTGAGCCCTCCTTTTTGTGGAGGGACCGGTTGTTGTGATGCCAATGCATGATTTTCTCCGATTCCAATAGCAATTCAAAAGGCGGCAGATCGCCCTGATTGCCTTATGGTGGTTTCTTTGGAGGCATGTTGCGAAAAGTAAGCCCTTCCTCTATCTGTTACTGCTTGTTTCGGCTAGGTCGGAGGTGGATGCCTGGTACTTGCGCAAGGAGTGCTGGAGTGACCTGCAAAGTCCGAGCAGAAGTTTTCACTCTGGTGAGGACCTTCCGACGCTCAAGTCAAATTCAGAGAACAAAAGACTAGTAACGAATTCTCTGAGAAAGATTGCTTATCTTGATCTTCAGGACTTTGATTGTTTATATAGAATATCATCGAACAGCTAGTTGAACAGCTGTGAGACTGTGCGATCCTGAGATTGCAGGGCCATTAATCACGCCGTTACGGTATTATAGCCCTCATTCGCTCCCATAGAGTGAGGAGACCGTTACTGACAATATATTGAGTGAGAAATTTGAATATCCTCGAAGATCGTGCTTGACCTGTTGGTCTTCTTAAATTGGATGAGTAGTGTCACCTCGTGGTACATAAGGGTCCCACCTATTAATTGCATTGGCTGTCAATCAAGAGCTGAGAGTATGGGAGATTTTAGCTTTCATATGCTCCCCACATGGGGGTATTTATTATTTTTGGCCTTTTCTGCATGGTGTCACTCAAATGGAGTCTCAACTCGGCATGAAGATGGCTAAGTATAGAAACACCTCAGCTTGGATATAGCTCATCTCAGCCTCATATAGCTCAGCTCAGCATCATATAGCTCAGCTCAGCATGAATATAGCTCATCTCAGCCTCATATAGCTCATCTCAGCATGCATATGCTGTGGATGCCTCTTCACAGCATACATATGGCTCAGCCACTCCGGAATCTACATCCCAGATATAAATTCGAGGCATCAAAGTACCCCATAACAGATAGAAATTGATACTTCAAAGTCATTGAGAACTACTAATTTCCCATTATGAGTTCTCTGAGCATGGTCGAGATGCCATGTACATTGCATCAAAATTAACTATTTTCATTTTCCAAACTTTAGCTTGAACAATTAAAATAAGATAATTATAAAAATAAATCTAATCCATATCAGTAAATTCCTTTCAAAGACATTACTAAAGCGATTGGAATATTTTCAACAGAACTCATTCCCATATCATATCCTAGAGGGATCCAAAAAAATGAAATGTAATGGTCTAAGTAAAAATGTTGGTTTATGTGGTCAAGATGGATATGAAGGAAAGGGATATATATATGACCTATAGAATCAAAATTAGTTACACATGCCTCAAGTCAATGTGTACGCTAGTATAGGTGCCTTTTAGCTTGTGGCCGGTTAAACGTAGCATGTCTGCACAAAGCAGTTGAGTGTGAGAGAATGTCAATGGGTGAAAACCCCAAGCCAAGTGGTGTAGCTTTGTTCTTGCATAATAAATATGTAACAGATTAGTTGAGCACAAGAGCTTGAGCTTGCTTGTGTAAAAACTTGAATCAAGCAAATTAAGATGTGGCAGCTGTCAAAGTACGGAACTAATGTGTGCTTTTGGAAGACTACACATATCTTTGCTATGTATCATTTTCAAGTAACAAAGTACGTTGATGGCCACATCCAATTAAGACTCCACCTGATGCTCCAGAAACTGGCCCAAGCTATAGATGGATTGGATTTCGCGGAGCAACGTGAAAGAGTAGTTGATAGGATAACCAACAAGGCCATGAAGCTAGTTAGGCAGAGTTATTTGAGTGGATCACCACAACTAAACATTAAGCTCAAAGTCATCTCTCTACAGTAAAGTTAGCAGGGTGCTTCATTTGATTTATATTTAACCAAATTTCCTTTCCTTCTATTAATAGCATCAAAAAAATCACTCAAAAAGAAGAAGAAGTGATAAAAACATCAGAGACATCCATGAAAGCAGGAGAATAGCCAAAATTTAGATCAGAATTAGTTCCCATAGAAAGTCAAAAGCAAAAAGCCTCTCTATTACTGAATCCCTGTGAATCATTCACAGAAGAGCAGACGCCCACCTGGAGGAAGGGCAAACGATGTGGAATGCTTCCGTTTCGGGTGTGAGCCCTAGCGGATGCAGCTGAGATCTTTCTGCTCGTTGTTGGAGCCGCCATGTCTGCACACGGATCCTCCGATTAGATTTTCAGAGAAAGATTTGCTTCCAAATATGGCAAAAATATCAGCTCAAGTTGGAAAAAATTTGGGTTGGTTGGTGAAAGGAGGAGAGATCCGTGCTCCGAGGGGCAGAGACTGGTGTTCGAATTGTCTGAATAAATTATAGATGTATTAGGAACGGGACACACAAAGGGAACTTGTAGAACTACCAACTCAGAACGAGCTGGATCCTGTGCCGGACAACGTCGCGCTCTGCAAAGACACGTGTGAGCGTGGCTGCGTTTGGGGGTATTATTGGTTCCGTTAGAATTATTAAATTTTGTACGATGGGGCCCACGGGGAAGAAGACTCGCGCTGGATCTACGCTAGGGCGGCATGGTGGGTAAATAACGGAGAGAAGCATATGCTTGTTTGATAAACGTCGGTGCCGATGAGGCTTGTCCTAAACGATTTTGCCGCGAAGCGAAGTAAACGTAAAACATGGCGCCACTGAGGTGCAATACGGAAAGAGGGGATCGGTGCTTTATACCGTAGATTATTGCTAACTCCCTCCAATGAGGGAAATTCTACTACGTATACCATAGATAAAATCGATACAAAATACAAACAATGGTATACAGTTATCGGTACATCGAATTTTGACTTTTTATGTTCTTTAAGATTTTAGACATATCAAATAATTGGGCACAACCCTCCTTCAAAAGACCTATCCGAAAAATCCAAAATCCTAGACTAGTCTAGGTCAACCATGCATTAAAACCTCACTCTAAACCATTCTAAACGCCATCCTGATGTATTGTCTGCGATCATTTTTATTTTTATTTCAAAAATATAAAATATGAACAATGCTATGTTTTTTTTAAATAAATATATTTAGTACTGTAAATTATTTAAAAAATAATATACTGATTTCAATAATGACGAAAGTGGGTGGCAGTAGTGAAGGAGAGAGTGGGGCTTGTAGTATCGGTGGCAGGGCAGCATTTGTATATAGAAAATAGTGATGACAGCAAGGGAACAACAGTGCAATGAGGGTACCAATGATACGGCGGATGTATATTGATGGTGATAGTGTGATAAAAGCGAACGGCTAGTGGTAGCATGGAGTGTGAGCCATTTGAACGTGGTGATAAGAATAGTATTAGTGTAGCGCAGTAGTAAAAATGATAGTAGGGGTATTGTTAATACCGATTGGAGATTGAAATATAGAAATATGTTATGGAAGTAATATATGAAAATCATAAATTATTTCAAAATAGCTATTGATTAACATCATTCAAAGTAGCTCAATTGGTTCCCGCAAGAAAAAAGATCAAATACAAGGATACTCCAATCAAGAATTAGCTATGCCCACAAGATAGGCTGAAAACCTCAGTAAAACGTTCCTGCCATTGAAGGATATCAGCTAAGAGTATAGGCCAAATGAGAAAATTTAAAACCACATCTAAGCTGTAAAAACTAACCGAGCAAGTTGAGAATGCATAAAAACTAAGCATGCATTAAATCGGCATACTTGCACTATAGGCTAAATACAAATTCCCAATAGTATTAATGAAAAACTAGTTCTGAGACAATTATTGGATAATATAATGTGAGAATTATTGGGAGATTTTAAAATTTGAAGTCAAAGCCAGTAACTTATAAAAAGAAATGGGACGGCAGCGGTAACCACCAGGACACATGGAGAAAGAGGAGAAAAAACAAATGCAAACGGTTAATAGAGGAATGTGCATAGTGATTGCAAATTCAAAATATGAAATTGTAGAATGGAAAGAAAAGGTCTCATGGCAAAATAAGTCTGTGAAATTATCAAGTTGTTTTAATCTTTTGTCTATCATTTTCCTTTAATTAGCTTTTAATCTTCAATAGCTTAGGTAGAATTCTAGTTAAAGTTTTTGAAGTTTAAGGCAACTGAGCTCATCTATTTCTCTCCTCATTCCTATGATGTTGGTGGCATGCTAGCATAGTTATCTAATGAGGTTTATTAGCTTGTTTCCTATCCATCTTATCGGGAAAATGGAGGAAATATGCTTCAACAATAAGGTAGAGGAGGTGATGACAACAATGATGATGTGGTGAAGATATTGATAGTATATGAAGTAGTGATGATGGTATTAATGGTTGTGGAGGTGATGACTATAGCAATGGTGGAGGCGATGGTGTGGCAGTAGAGGTGGTGTTGGTAATAGTGATAAACTGAATGGCTTTCTTATTTGTGAAAATATTGAAGTAAAATTTTATATTTTATTTTTTTTGATAATAAAATCACTTTGAAAATAGAAATAAAGAGATAGGACCAATATTTTTAATTTTTTGTATTTTTAAAATAAAAAAATAAAATGATGCCAAATAGGCTCTTAACTTTCATCATGTCTCATGAACCGAATCCAACTAATTTGTTACAAGTCCAAGTGTCTTACTCAAAAATTTAGATCAAATGCAGCCTTATTGACTAGCTAGTTTGACTCATTTGACTGATAATCAGCAAACTATAAATCTAGCCCAAATTTTTGAATGAACTCTTTTTTTTACCAAATTTTAGCCCATAGAAATAAGCTTAATCCAAGTAATATTAACCCTATTACTCGAAGATCTAATTTAGTGTGGTTGGCAAGGTACCAATATTTCTGCACCTATTTTTTCAGCAACCAAAAATGATCCACTTAATCCTTAAGCCGCATCACCTTTTAGCTATAACTAGGAGCTAATCTTAGTCATTATTAACTCTTAACCTTAGCATTCTTGACTTGATTGTCACGTAGTTACTGATACATGTTCTTAGATCTCAAACTCTTGAGATTGGCAGCATGTTTTGCTTGTCGGTGCTTCTTGATCGCATGATAAGCATGGCCCCTTGATTGCACACATCGTTAGGTATAGTTTCTTTCCCTCCTTTAATTGAATATTTTTGTTAGCATTCTGGTTTCTTTTGTATCATTTATTTGTGCTTCTCATTTGCACTTGCTCGTTTATTCGTAAGCCACCAAGTATAGTCCAGAAGATAAAAGGCAATCCACCCTGACTAACAGAAGTCCCAACACTAGGAAACCTGTATTTGTTTACATCTTGTATTCACGTTATACCATCCCATTGGCTGTGATTGGGAGTGTTCTCTGCACCTCTGGCTAGTGCAAAGGCTCTTAAATCTTCCTACTTTAAAACCTTGCCCCACAACCCCATATAGCATTACCTCACACCAGTTCCAAGCATTATCTTGTGAGAATTTTCTTGACTATGGATTGCCAGTAATTATTTATTTTATTTTATTAAATCTGATTGATTATATGATCTAAGTTGATGGACATGCATGTAAGTCCATTGTTGTTAGTGACCCTTATATTTTGGGCTATGTAGGTCTTATGTTGGATGGTGTGGTTGTGGCAGCATAGTGTAGGCTAAAATCTAACTTAAGCCCGTAATGGGAGGGCCTTTTAGAGTTTGTTTCAGATTTAGCTAGGTCCCCTCTCCACTTCCCACAAATATCATAAGATTAGTTTTCAGACTTGCCTTATCGAATAGCTGCCTGTTGAAAGGAAGCTGGGAGAAGGACTTGGCCTTCAGTGTTCATCTGAGCATCCATGATTGATCGAGTTTTGAGAATCAATGGCGAATACATGTATGCTTCTAAGATTTTGTGTTTTAATTTTTTGCATATGATCTTAAGAAAATCTCTACAATTGGTATCAAGCACGGTATTTTTTTGTAGAAGATTAGAATCAAAATCAATATTTTTTTTTACAGAGGATTAGAATCAAAATCAATATTTTGATTTGCTTTGATTTGATGTAATAAAAATTTGAGGAAGAAAAGAGACGGATCCTTGTGGCCGTGCCCTCTTTCTTTTCTACTCATCGGTCCGACCGATCTCCAATGGGATCAAGCTCTAGCGGCGATCAGGAATAGCTGGCGGTGATGTGCCCGTTGTTCCAATCTAGATCCCAAGATCCAAAACAAAAAAGAGGAAAAGGAAGGCGGTTGTTCCCACCACCGTGCCCTCCTCCTATCCTATGATGACCACAGGAGGTCATTATGCACAGGGCCGCTGGCAATCTCGGTGGTCCACCGATGACGAGGAGCCAACGGTGAAGGGGCGGCCATCTCCATCCCGATTGAAGGGCACAAACAATATATATATATTGAGATCATCGAATCTCAATAGACCTACGATTTTCTCTTGATTGCCAGTGGCTACCCACGAATGGCATCAAGGAGATGGCAGTGGCCAGTCGATTGGCAAGTTTTCGACTGCCACCAGCCAGATTTTGGAGAGGAGGGTGCCAGTTTGGCCCCCACTCTTTCTGCTGCTCATCATGATGGAAGGGAAACCTAATAACGGGTTTCGGGTTCGGATTTTGGGTTTGGGTTTCATCGAAAATCCAAACCCGATTTGATAATTTGGATATATAGCACTTTTGCATTTTAGTCCCTGCATATATAATATTTGATTACAGTCCTCAATTATTTGCATTTAAGTTCCTGTGATATAATTTATTGTATAAAGTTTCATGTATTACTGTTTAGCCCCTGTTGAAGTTTATTATTATATAATAATACTTCAAAACTTCAGTTTAATCCTTGAAAAGGATCTATTTCCAATGATAGTCCTCAAAAAAATTAATTTTTTGATATTTTTTAATTATGTGATGTAATATGTCATTTTCTAAAATATTTTTTGAGATATAATAGCTTGAAAAATTATTATGGCATGTGATAGACCCTCTAGCAGCATGTACTTTCCCTGGTTGCATGTACATCTTATATACCTTCAGCTTTTCTTTAGGAGGTTAATTAGGTTAAACCTAATTATTTATTTGAGCTGTGCAAATTTGTTATTGTGGCTTTGGAATGCAATATTATACTGTAATATGATCAATGGGGTGCATATTGTTAAGTATCACATTCTAGACTTAATCATTTATGGGCATATATGTGGTTAAAGTATGCTGAATTGTATTTGTTTGGATATTTATTTTCTGTATGGATAATTTTGTGGATTGGCATGAATATTTATCACCAAAGTGGTTTATTTGTATGAGTCCATGTGATTTTTTCATCATGAGAGGGATATTTTCTAGTTATGGCATATAATCGCCTGCCTAAAGGGGTTATTGTTGTTTAACTAAGAATTGTATGAAGCATTGTGTCACAAGGGTGCTCTAGCTTTCGAGGTCTATCTGCCCAAAGGGGATAGGCTTTTGAATGCTAGGGTATTTCTTCTTATGGCTTCATGTGAAGAGCACTTATACATATTGCATATTCTGTCCAAAGAGGAATTTGTGATATTATGTTTGGGCTCTTGTTTATAGATTATGTTGTTTATGCATATGCTCACTTTACTAATGTTTTGCATTTCTGCTATTTGATTATGCAGTTTCATTCGATGTGAATAATAATAATGTTGTCATTGAGGTCTGTTAGATATATGCCCTAGAAGTTAATCGAACAGATATATTAATTTTTCTAGGACATAATTTTGTATTTGATCTAATTATTTAGGACAGTTAGTTACCATTCATGTAATATATGTATCCATGAATCGTTTAGAAAATTAATAAGATAATGACATATATTCTCAAGAGTTGAGAATTTGAGGTATGTGTCATTGATGGTTAATTTTAAATTACTCTCGATCAATGAATTATCATGAGGATGGTGATTGATCCGGTTAGATTGATGCATGGATCACTTTCTTTGGATAGATGAGTCTCGAATCTATAGTATGAGAATACTAGAGCAAAAGTGCAGATATTATTAGAGAATAAAAGTACCAAACATGATTAACATGAAAAGTCACTTGGATGTCTACTCACTCATTAGTAACATTCTCGATACTGTAGTAGTGTGAATAATTCTTTGATCTGCGGTATCTCGACTGTTCATAATGAGATTATTGTAGTTTGACTAAATCATAACTCGGTCTTCTAGCCATACAGAGTCTTGAAGTATATGTTAGCTGCAGTAAACTTATTGTAAGAATAGGATGTGCATCTAGATGGGATCTATCGATCTTAGTAGAAAAAAAAAGTCCTATATGATTCATGAGATCGAGTTCAAAAAGTTTTTCATCAAAGTAAGTGTGAATACTGAAAAAAAAATTATAAAAATTCACAAATAAATTTGAGTCGAGTCAATCTTGCATATGATAGATGATAGGACTTGATGAATTTTCATAATCTTCATGTTGTTAAAATTCACGATAGAAGAATTGAATCACATGGCAACTACACCTAGAGATTTATTACTTTCATTCTATTAGGTTGTCACTATATACTGCTAGATGTCATTGGTAGATCGTGAGACTCGTTAAGCATTGTCTTGATGATCGATGATCTTTGATAGATAGAGTTAGAATTGTTCCAATCCATTGAAAGGAGTTTCAATGATATTTTGATGGAGATCAAAATATATCTTATTATCGGACAAAATAGAACCTATGGAGTCACACACAAAAAAGATTCTAACTGATCAGGATGTCGAATAGCAATTTTAAATTACAAAAGAATCTAATTATTAATGTGATTGATGATTGAACTAATATAAAAGTTATATGAAGGACTTGCTAAGAGTTAGTAAGTTATAGGAGGATTAATTTATAAATATTATTAATTATTTAATTTGATCAAATATGAGTTGAATTAAATTAGATCTAATCTGATTAGATTTGGTTTAATTTGAGTTTCTTAGTCCAAATAGGATTTGGACTTAATTTCAAATTAGGTTTGACTTAATTTAAATTCGAATTGGATTCGAATCAGATTGAAATTAAGATAGAAAACTACAGTCCCATTGGACTAAGATTCTCTTCCCTGATCCACCTTTATATGGGATGCCCAATCTGATTTTATCATCGAATATTATGGCGCAAAAAGGAGAGGCCAAAAACAAAGGAGGCGACACCAAGAGTCCTTCTCTTGGTGGACTCTTAACCAACCCTAACAAATCCTAAAAATTAGGGATAAAAGGGGCGCCTTCTAAGACCTATCACATGGTGATTTGAGAGCTTTTTGGGCATATAAAAAACAAGAGAAAAGAAGGGCATGCGTGGGTTGTTAGCACACAAAAGAAAGAAAAAAAGGAGGGGCGCTCCATGTGATTGACGTCCCACCCTTCTCCCATTTCAACGTCCATGAGATGGATGAATCCTCTTCTTCCTCTTTTCCAACATCCATAAGATAGATGTGATTTCTCTCCCTTTTTTGGTCTAAGAGTTGGATGCCTCATCTCTCTCCTTCTTCTCTATGATCAATCCAAGTGTTGGATGCAAAAGAAACAAAAGAGATAAGATCTCTTGTTCTTCTTTCTTTAGATCTTCTTCTTTCTCTTGAGAAGAGAAAGAAAAAGAAATCAGATCTGATCTGATTTCTTGATCCTTCTATAGATCTCTTTGATTTTCTTGAAAAGAGAATTAAAAGAGATAAAAGATTCAATAATCCAAAGAGTGATCTCTGCAAGGGAGCTAGCACTTCGGTGAAATCGAGATCTTCTGATCAGATCAGCCTCGTGTGGATATCTGTAGAGGTTGGACACTTGTGTGATTTTAAAAAAATCTTGAAGATATCCATAGATCATCAGATTGTGGCTTCAACAGATCATGAAAATATTCACAGATCATCAAATCGTGATGAAAATCTACCTACGCAAAGATAAAATTAATTTTATTTTGCTAAAATCTTGATCTTATACATATGATGATGCTTGACTTTATGTTGAAATGTGATCTCTATGCATGCTTGATTAGATTAGATCTAATTAGAGATTTATTTTAACATCATTTTAACATAAGGTTGCCTTGGCATAATGTTGATATGTTATATTGCATGGTTGTCCTAGAATAATGTTGAAAATTTTAAAATTTCTTCCATTGCATATTAAAATTTTTTTGAAATCTCTACATACATACTAGATCACCATGTGATGGCATTTCCTATCAAAGTCTTGACTGGATCAAATTATAAGAGGTGGAAGCAAGACAAGAAATTTGCTCTAGGAATTGCTGACATTGACCTGGCATTGTGTGAGAATAAACTTGATGATCTCAATGATCAGAGTATATATGACCAAAAGGATTATTTGCCAAATGGAAAAGTTGAATAGGCTTAATTTGATTGCTACTAAGAGGGCTATTTTTGAGCATCTATTGAGTGGTCTACCAGGGATTGGTAATGCTAAAGAGTTGTTTGATGCTATAGGACAGAGATACTTTATGTCTGAAAATGTTGAGTCTGGCTGTCTAATGAGAGAATTGACGACTATGAGTTATGATAATGTTGGGGGTGTCAGAGAATATATTCTGAAAATAGTTCATCTTCCAACCAAACTTAAGGGTCTCAAAATTGATTTGCCTGATTCTTTTCTTATGCCTCATGCTTTGAATTTCTTATTTGTTGAATTCTTCTAGATCAAAATTGCCTATAACACTCTGAATAAAATCTAGAGTGTTAATGATTTGATCATCAAACATGTTGTTAAGGAAGAAAAGCTTAAGAGAGAAAAGAGTGACAGTGCCCTTCTTTCCTTCTAATCCAAACCCCATTCTGGCAAAGGTTCTGTGAATTAGAAAAGACGTAAACCTACTGCTCATAGACGGTCTCAGGATGCACAAGGCCAGACATAGTAATAACCCCAGTCAAAATCATTCTATAAGAGGCCCTAAAGCTTCCATTAGAAAAAATATCAAGTATTTCTCCGTAAGAAGAAAGGCCATATAAGGAGTCAGTGCTATAAGTTCAAATCCAAGATAGAAAAAAGAAAATAAGAAGGTAAGCCCTTAACTCTTATTTGTTATGAATCAAATGTAGTCAATATCTCTGTTGATTCCTGATGGATTGATAGTAGAGCCACAACTCATGTTGCCATTTTTTTTATAGGGGTTCATAAGCAAGCAGAAACTAAGTCTGAAGGAGGTCAGGTTGAAAGTAAGAAATGATCTAGAAGTTGAAATTGAATATATAGGAGTTGTTAAATTATCTTTAGAGTCTAGTTTTGAGATTTTCTTAGAGAACACCTTTTATGTATCTTCTTTTAGAAGAAATTTGATTTCTATTTCTCTCTAGATAGGTTTGGATTTGATTTTAATTTTTATGATGAAAAAGTTAATTTGATATTTAACTTTCAGATTGTTGGTTATGATATTTTAAATAATAGATTATATAAATTATGTTTAGCTTGTAATAATCCCTATACTCCTTTAACTATTGAGAATATAGTTGCAAAGCATTATAGGATCAAAAATAGATCCTCTACATTGTGGCACAAGCGCTTAGGACACATATCTAAGAAAAAAATTGATAGATTGATAAAGGATGACATCCTATCCGTCTTAGATTTTGGAGATATAGAGACTTGTATTGATCATATTAGAGGTAAATTGACTAAGACTAAAAAGAAAGGGGCAATTCATAGTTCAGGCTTTTTAAAAATAATTCACACAGACATTAGTGGATCTTATTCCTCTACAATCTGTAGTAATAAATATTTCATCATGTTTATTGATGATTTTTTCGATATGGTTATCTTTATTCAATTAAAAAAAATAGATGCTCCTAAAAAATTTAAAATCTTTAAAATAGAAGTTGAAAATAATTAGAAAAGATTATCAAGATCGTGAGATCTGATCGTGGTGGTGAGTATTATGGCAAGCATGATGTGGTAGGACAGTATATAGATCCATTTGTCAAATACTTATAGGATTGTAGAATTATTGCCCAATATACCATATCTGGTAGTCCTAAGCAGAATGGTACGGTCGAGAGGCATAATTGCACCTTAAGGATATGATGAGGAGTATGATGAGTAGATCTAACTTGTTATAATATCTGTGGGGTGAGGCTCTTAAAACTATCTTGTACATTCTTAATAGAGTTTTTAGTAAGTCTGTGTCTAAAATATTTTTTGAACTTTGGATCGATAGAAATCTAGCTTAAATCATTTTCAGATTTGAGATTACCCTACAAAATAAGAATATATAATCTGACAAAGAAAAAGACTGATCTTAGAATCAGTCATTGTTATTTATTGGATATTTAGAACATGCTAAAGAATACAGATTCTATAGTTCTGAGAGAGATAACAGAATTATAGAGTCACTGACTGTTAAATTTTAAACTTGATGTGACTGATGTTGAATCTTCTCGAATTGTTGATGTTGACAGTAGTCAAATTGAGATTGTTTACATTCCTATGTCTATATCATTTGAGAATATAGTTCCTGCATCCATTGATAGAGTAGATATTCATGCCCTTGATCCTCTTGCTCCTATTAAAAGTTTTTCAACCCATTCAGCTTGTTGAGGAGGTGCTATTAAGGAGATTTGCTAGACATAGGAGGCCTATCATTCCTGATGATTTCTTTATCTATCTTAGAGAAAGTGACTATAATATTGGGTATGTGGTTGATTCTATAACATACCATGATGCTGTGAGCTATTCTCAATCTGATTTGTGGATAGATGCTATAAAGGAGAAAATACAATCTATGGCTTGAAACAAGCATCTTAGCAATGGTACTTGAAATTTAATGAGGTAGCCTCTCTTGACTTTGAGGAAATAAGTTTGATCAATTTATCTATCTCAAAATCAGTGGGAGAAAGTTTATTTTTTTGTTTTATATATTGATGATATCTTGCTTGTCAGTAATGATTTTGGTTTGCTTAGTGAGACTAAATAAATAATATCTAGGACTTTTGATATAAAAGATCTTGGGGAGGCAACCTTTGTTCTAGGTATTGAAATTCATAGGGATAGATCACTTCATCTGTTGGGTTGTCAAAGAGGGCATACATTAACAGGGTTCTTGAAAGATTTAATATACACAATTACAAACCATATGATAAGCCTGTTGCCAAGGGTGACAAGTTTAGTAAAGATCAGTGCCTCAAGAATGAGCTTGACAAAAATCAAATAAAGAATGTACCTGATGCCAGTGCTATAGGGAGTTTGATGTATGCTCAGATTTGCACTAGACCTGATATTGCTTTCATAATGGGAGTTCTTGGTATATATCTATTAAACCCAAGCTTCCAACATTGGGTTGCTACAAAGAGAGTGATAAGGTACTAATAAAAACCAAGGACTACATGCTTGTATATAGAAAATCTGATAACCTAGATTTGGTGGGCTATTCAGATTCAAATTTTGCTGGGTGTCCTGATGATTTTAAATCAATTTTGAGATATATTTTATATTGGCTAGAGGTGCATGATCCTAGAGAAGTATTAAACAGACCCGACTGCTTATTCCATTACACAAGCTGAATTTATTGCCTACTATGAGGCTGCTACTCAAGTTATTTGACTGAGAAATTTTATTACAAAGATTTGGATTGTTCATTCTACCACTAGATCAGTGACAATCTATTGTGATAATAGAGCTATTGTGTTCTTTACAAAGAATAATAAATCTTCTAGTAGATCTAAACATTTGAAGTTAAAGTATTTGATAGTAAGAGATCTTGTGAAGAAAGAAGACATAACTGTTGAGTACATAGATACAGCGTTCATATTGGTTGATCCTCTGATCAAGGGTTTGAGGCCCATATGGTTTATAAGGCATGTTGAAAATATGGACATATTGAGTTCTTTTGATGTGCTTAGTTAGTAGGAGTGACTTTATATTTATGTTTATTGATGTTTTATTATTATGGATATTTTCATCTCATACTCTTATAATGAATATTGATATACATTGTTGACTTGATAAATTGATGGTATACTTATATTAATTCTCTTGGTTATGTGTATATATTATTTTAGTACACTTGAAGATATCTTTGTTTATGTACCTGTTATATGAAATATGAGATCAGGTGTCGAGTCTCAGATATATTATGCTGTCTCGTCATTAACACCATATTGAGTATGTGAGATAGAATGACTTGTTGTTAAAATCGTTAAAATTTTTTTGCTTATTATATATCCAAGCATATTGAAGAGAAATTGGAAGACTGACAACAAAATAATATGTGTTTGGATCACTTTTGGATGCTATTTTTTGCTATACTACCACACCAAGACTCATATCGATACTGTTAGTAATATTTGTAACTATGGATAGGTCTTGTGTCAAATAAAGGATGCAACGACTCTCATAATTCAGCATGATTGATAGTGTTGGATTGAGTCAATTCTAAAGTACTATCCATAGATCATATATTTTTTAAAATCATGGCCACGTATTGTCTTTTTATATTCAGTCCAAGAGTCATTTCAAATAAATATTTTAAATTAAATCATAAATAATGTTGCCTAAGTGGGAGAATGTAAAATTTTTGATTATGGGCTGCCGTTAATTATTTATTTTATTTTATTAAATCGGGTTGATTATATGATATGGATTGATGGACATGCATGTAAGTTTATTGTTGGTAGTGATCCTTATATTTTGAGCTATGCAAGCCTTATGTTGGATGGTATGTGAAGGAAAATAAGCAGTTCAAAGTATGTATTTTTAAAATTTTACAGTGAAATAATAAAAGATTAAATATTTTAATCTTCTAAATATATCTTAAATCAGATCTAAATTATTATTAAAGATTTATGATATAAAAAATTTATATATAAATTTTAAATAAATAAAAACTACATCGATCACATCGATGTCCTGAATTTGATATAACCTTTAGATTATGTCGGTAGAGTTCAGAACTCATCATCTTTTATGGATTGATGATCTTCACTACTTGTAAGCGTGGTATGAAGCTCTCGCTGATATCGAGCAGCCGCACAAGCATCCGACCTCTACGGATAGTCCACACGAAGCCCCTCGGACCGATCAGCCCTCCGCAGGAGTGCTAGCTCGCACAGTCGGCTTTTGATGATAGATCTGACTTGATCTCCTTCTTTGATCATCTCAAACCCTTTTGATATCGAAGATGGATCAGAGAAGGATACTGGATGGTGGAGAAAATTTAGATGAAGACTCTCTTCTTTTTGATTTTTCTCTCACCCAAAACCTAGAACAGTTCTAGGTCTCTCACCCAAAAGGAGAACGGTCTCCTCTTTTGTTCATGCCAAAGAGGAAGGAAACCCACCCAATCCTCCCATCCCAAAGAAATATTTTTGATCCTATTTCTCTATGGTATCTCATGGTGAAGAGCTCTCTTCTTTTGGCACACAAAATTGTGGCCTTTTTATGGTTATCGCACAAACCAGATAAAATAGGATAAGGGCCCTTTTGAATTTCAATTTGACTCCAACTTTTTCTCACCCTTATCTAACTTAAAGAGGGACTTACCAAAGAAAGTTGGGTATGAAAATTAATTAGAAAGACCTCCTTTTCTCGTACACAATAGACCCCTTCAAAAGCAGCCAATATATGGAAGGATATGGATAAGATTTTAAGTTGAAATTCAAACTAATTTAAATTCAAATCAAAACTAACCAATTCCTATCCTTAATGATCGACAAAAGAAGGATTATTTTTAATTTTCTCATGTATAAACTGATTTGTATGGTGAGAAAAGGTATGAGACAATTTAGGTGGTGCAAAGGATAGAGTCCTACTTATTTGGGACTCTAGGGTTTAACCAATTAGATTTCTTTCAAACCTAATCCAATTAGATCCAAATAAATATGATGAACCTAATCTAATTAGGCTCTTATAACTTCAATTAAATTTGATCAAATCAATAAATTAATTGAGCCATAAATCCGATCAAATCAGGATCATTTCTTCCTTACCGATTAGGTCATCTCATAACCTAATCAGACTTGACTTGATTGAATCAAATTCAATCAGACTTGATTTAGACTTTAATGCTCAATAAAATTGAGTTAATTAGTAATCTAATTATTAATTAATCTTCCATTAATGATAGAGTTCAAATCTAGTGAAACTCTTCTCTAGAGTCTCCGTCCAATAGGACTCTTCAGCAGAGTCCCCATCAAATGGGACTCTTCACCAGAGTCCCCATTGACTGGGACTCTTCAAATTAGTCAAGTAATTGGAGAGAAACTTCTAATATGTGTGATCTCATAGATTCAAATCTAAATCAGTAGCAGAAGAACTGATTTTTGCACCAATCGAAGTAACCATCTAGCAATGGTACCCGACGTCCGAATAGGCCGAATGTATGCTAAGCAACATTCAAGAACCTATTCGAATATAGTTATCATATAATTCATCCTTTTGATCCAAATGCTCAAGATGACCTAAGATTTAACTGCCAACCCTGATATGATCATCTACATTATATTTAATTTTAAAATCCATCACATGGATTATCCCAGCCAAGATTTTACTGAATTGAAACACATTGATACATTAACTCCTACTTATTTGGAGGGATCAATTCCATCTGGACTCACACACTGACTTCATAAGTATTTGAATATGTTCAAAAATCTTTCATCACTCAATTAAAAATTCAGGTAGTCCGACACCAAAGCATAGTGAGTTGCTTGCAAGTCACCGTGGTGATCTCAGATCGGAGGGACACTTATACC